>JAJOOS010008332.1:0-20639 GCA_029582725.1 Solanum chiquidenum | reverse complement strand
AATCATATAACTAAAGAATAATAAAGAGTGTGAATAACATTTTTAAATGATTCATATATATTCACATATTTTCACATTTGTTGTGAGTTTTTTTTTTTAAAAAGAACTCGGAACAATTTAAAATAATATATTTTGAAGTTAGAAGATCTTGTTAACTTGATAATACATTTGTGACAAATATAGTACTTTAATTTAAATACTGTAGTATTAAGAAATAGTAAATAAGTAAAACAAAAGGGCAATGTTTATATAGTAATAACAATTTTGAAGCAAACTTCCATTGATAATTAAAGTAATTATTTTGTCTTGAGCATAAAAAAAATAAAATTGTGACAATTCTCTAATTGTTGAGAAGTTTAATAATTTTGAAAAAAGATGTTTAGAAGCATATATTTATATCACAAGAGAAATTGTTAAAAAAATAAATGAATTTATACTATATCATGTTAACTTCATATATTGGAACATTACATACTAATGTATATATTAGGAAAATTGATGGCCTTTCGGTAGTACCAATCGAGAAGTTTATTAGTCAACAACTCCGAGGAAAAAAAAAAGGAAGTTCATTCAAACATTAAAGATCACAATCAAAAGGGGAGGTAAAGACAACCGCATTTTCACTATAATAGTGAAGGTGTGTTCCTTCACAAACTGTTAAAAAACAAGAGAAAATGTGAAGGTACAAAATGTAACGTACACCAGAGAAATATTGAGTGATGGGAAAGGACAAATATGTTTCCTGTAATTCTCAAGATAAAATTTCTCCTCTTTTTGCTTAATTCTTCTATTGTTGGTAGAACATTGAAGCATATCATCAAAGGGGAGTTAACACCACAACATTGCACTTAGAAAGTTACAAATGGACCACTATTAGCAACTGATTTAATTTTGATATGATAAAATTATTGACGAAAAGGCAGCACCGGGCAGTCATACAACTAATGGCACAAGTAATACATCGACAAAAATGTATATTTTCTGTTTTCACCAAAAAAAATCTTTCTTTCCAGCCACAACTCGACAGTAATCACCATATACTAAGAGCAAAGGCATCACTTACAACCTTATTAGAACCTACTGAATGACAATAAATCACACGAATTTTTTTAAAATACAAGAAGAAGAAGAGTAGAAGATTTCAAAAAAATGTGGTTGAAAAAATTAGAGGAAGACTCTCTATTTATAGTCAACAAAGGGTGGTATGAACAAATATTTTTTTGTGTCTTATCTGAAAAGTCATGACCTTTTGAGAAGTCACAACCCTTTGGAAAAAGTACAACTTATTGAAAAAGTCACAACTCATCGAAAAGTCACAACCCTTTGAAAAAAGTCAGAACTTATCAGAAAAGTCACAACTCATCGAAAAAGTCACAATCTAAGTTAGAGATATTATAGTAATTTAACATTTAAGTTAGGAGTTCATTCTTTTAAGGTAATATAGATAGATTTGTCCAATATAAGCCAAATTTCATTTAAAAAAAAAGAAATTAGTGAAGTGCGAAAAATAAATAATAAAATTGATGATATTGAGAGTTTTGCAAACAATTTAAGAAACCATTATGATAGTTGGATGAAAACTGTGTATTTTATTTTGATTAAATTTTACAAGATGATAAAATCCTTAATTGACTAGTTGGTAGTATCATTTTGGTCAAGTGTGGAGGAGAATAGTGAAATTATTTCAAATATGAGGGCAAAAAAAGAAATGTTTTGGTGCGAAAAGAAGTGCCTTACTGCTTAGGCAATAATCGAGGCTGTCAAAGAGAATGAACCCATTATTATATGTATAGTGATGAACCGGCTTCTGTGATCTGTTGGTATTTTTTGTTTTCCACATATCTCTCTCAGATTAATAGCGTGATTTCACATCAAAAGTTTTCTTCATCTTTCGGAATTCGCTAATTGGGGTTCTGTGGTTTATTCATAAATTGATGAGAGATAGGGTTTTCTGCGGATTGAATTGTTGAATATTGAGATTTCCTTGTTTCTGTAAATCTTGTGAATTGTCATGATATTTGGATTTTGATTGTGATAAAGTAAAATAAATTAAAAAAAAGCTGTTCTGACTTTGAAGGCTGGGTGCCAATCAGTCTCGGCAGAGACCGTCATCGGCTGGGCCGGCCGGTGGTTCGGGAATATGGTTTTTCCTGCGCCATAGTCCACCACAGCCTTACTCTCTTCAATACCTTCCTCAAATGGATTTTGTCAGCCGACACGCTTCTGACCAGCAAACACCTTCTGAATCCACACCCTCCTATTCTGCTCCACCCTCTCATGCCCTCGAAGAGCCTGAGTACTTGGCCCGTTATATGGTTGTCAAACACTCATGGAGAGGTCGATACAAAAGGATTTTTTGCATATCAAATTTTGCTTTGATTACACTCGATCCAGCTACATTATCAGTCACCAACTCCTACGATGTTGGGGCTGATTATGATGGTGCCGCCCCTATTATTGGCAGGGATGATAATTCAAATGAGTTTACCATAAGTGTCAGGACTGATGGCCGTGGCAAGTTCAAGTCTATGAAGTTTTCTTCCAAGTATAGAGCAAGCATTTTGACAGAGTTGCATAGAATAAGGTGGAATAAGCTTGGACCGGTGGGAGAGTTTCCTGTTTTGCATCTAAAGAGGAGGACTTCAGAGTGGGTTCCTTTTGTAAGTGTTTTTCCTCCTTGTCTGATTTTAATAGCTAGCAATCTTATGGTATTAGCTTTACACAATTCTTTCTATGATAGATGCTTTGACATGACCCTGTTCCCTTAAATTTTTTCATGACCATCAGGTGACTTATGTGATACAATACTCGTTTTATTGGTGCTTGATAACAATATTTTATCTTACAGTGAGAAGTGAGAATTCATACAGGGAACAATAAGATTTATTTAAAACAAAGTGTTCCCTATCAGAATGTACTTATCCGGAAAAAAAGTAGTGGAATGTTGTTAAAACACCAATTGTGAGTTGATAGAGGAACTATGAGATTGGTTAAGTGAGGAAATGACGATGCAATGCTTTTGAAGGATCTTTCACTACCCCCTATATCTTTGGTGCTCATTACTTGGTATCCTAGCTATTGGCTTTTTAAGTTGTTTTTGACCTTTCCATTCAGTGTATCTTTTGTAATATTTGGCTGCAAGTGTATATTATTTAGGTGGGAAGTCCTGTGAAGCACATGTGGACACCTTTATGCTTCAGGGTAAGAGTCCGTTTGGATTGGCTTAAAAAAATAGCTTTTAAGTCGGGAAATAAAAAGTCAAAACTTACACGACTTTTAAGTCAAAAAAATTAAAAGCAGGGAGAATCCTACTTTTGATTTTTAACCTTTTTAAGTCATTTTAAACTTATTTTAAGTTATTTTTAATTTTGCTAAACACTCCAAAAGCTAAAAATGACTTAAAAATAAGTTTGACCAACTTTTAAGCCAATCCAAACAGGCTCTAAATTGATTAGTTCTAGTATATTTCTTAAAAATTATGCAACAAATAATTGATTTTATTGTTTTTGCAACAATATCTGATGAATTGATGTGCCCCTAATAGTGCTTATATCTTGGACTGAACCAGGAAGGTAGACTAAGGTACTTGAATTTAGTTGAGAACAGCACTGGCTTGAAATGATTATGATGCATAGCTGAGCTTAAGAAATTGTAAATCTATCTTAATATAGGCTTATTTCAATCCACTAGCATCTATCAACTTGGACAATTATTACTAGCAAACCAAGGGTGCGGCCTAGTGGTCAATGAAGTGGGTTGAGAATCATGAGGTCTCAATTCTATTCCTAAGAGGCAAAAAACACCAGGTGATCTCTCCCCACCTATTCAAGCCTTGGTGGACAGAGTTATATGATACCTGTATTGGTGCGAAGTAGTAGGTACTTGTGGATTAGTCGTGATGCTCACATGCCAGATCAGTCACCATGGTTATTCAACAAAAAAAATTACTTCTACTATAATGGGAATTAAGTTGGTAACTGTTTGGATTATGATGAGATGGGCTATGTTTGGGCAAAACCAAAATATCCTAGGATGCAAGCACCAATTTGCTTTCTTGTATAAAGAAGATATCTTGCTTCAAGCTTACAGATCAAGCCCATTAAACTATAGGACGTTGTCACTTTCTATAATTGATTGTAGTCTTCAAAACTTTTTGCTCTGTGCGTCTCTTTTCCTTCTCTTTTTTTTTTTGTTTCTTTTGGTTATGGCAAAATCCACTGATTACTGGAACACTTATTGTAGAGCATATAAAACATCTGCTAGTGAAGTTATATTATGTCCCATTTTCCATCCCAATTGGTGATACATTCTGGATTTACTTGAAGTCTCAGCCTCTTAGGTGTCTGTTACCTGAATGTGTAACACATTTGTATCTTCTAATGAGTAGGGGGACTTAGTCCTCTGCTTATAATCGCTGTTGGCTGTATGTTATAATGTTACAGAATGCTTGAAAGTTGTACTTGACAAATTATTTTGTGAATTGCCTACAATTCCAAAGGCTTGTCCATTGACAAAGTGTAAAAGATAATCTTTAATTTTCTTTTTGTTTTGATGTTTCAAGAATTGGCTCATCTCCAAAAAATCCATGCTTGAGGCATTAGTGACAGAATATATGCTATTAGCTTTCTCTTCCATCATGTTGTAAGGAATAAGTGGCAGGTGGTGTTGTGCTTTCGTTTTCAACAGTATTTTGAGTCCTGCTCTCTGCTCTCGGCTGTTAATAGCCTTATCTTGATATATACACCTACCGAGAGGATTAAAAAAAAGAGAGGATTAGGGTTTTTCGGCCATCGCTGCTTAATTCTCTCTATGCTTTGGCAGTATTGATTTATGATCTGCTTTCCTATTGTCTATTGCTTTCTCAGTGTCAACTTGATGAGTTAAGTAATGCATACACTAATACTGAAATCTTTGTATGATGGTGACTGCACTGGTTGTATTTCTCTTGGTTTTCCTCTTTTTTTCCAAACCCCTGCCCTGGTACAGAAAGCGAACATGATAATTTTCCTTTTCCTCTTCGGGGGTGCAGAAGTTGAAAATTACTTATATAGGAGTTGAGCTTATTGAACTAAAAACTGGAGAACTTCGTTGGTGCTTGGACTTCAGAGATATGGGCTCTCCTGCAATTATCCTACTATCTGACCCTTATGGTAAGAAAAATACAGATCACGGAGGTTTTGTTCTTTGCGCGCTCTATGGAAGAAAATCTAAAGCTTTCCAAGCTACTTCGGGAACTACAAATGCTGCCATCATATCAAATCTGGTAATAAAGATGTCCTTGCATTGCTCTCAAGTAAATAACTTTTGGCTGATTCTCATCCAATGAAACTTTACTTTCTGAACCATGAGTCATTTTCATGCTCTAGTCATACTTTTATGATGTTTTATTTGCTAAATATTTTGATCAGACTAAAACTGCGACATCCATGGTGGGTGTGGGATTAACTGTTGACAGTTCTCATGCGCTGGCTGTATCTGAGTACATAAATAGGAGAGGTATCTCTTGAGAGAATAACTATACATTTACTCTCACTTTCTTCTTGTGAAATCCTTGGTACTTACAGAATGTCATCCTACTTGTTTGACTACATCAATGTCAAATTTAGCTAAAGAGGCTGTTGGGGCAGATGAAACTCCTTGTGGAGCTTGGTTAGTAACAAGATTGCGCTCTGCTGCTCGGGGGACTCTGAATACTCCAGGAGTAAGTTTGTCTATTGGCCCAAAAGGGGGTCTCGGAGAACATGGTGATGCGGTATCTCGTCAACTCATTCTCACAAAGGGTTCACTTGTGGAAAGACGACCTGAGAACTATGAAGTAAGCTGTATATTCTCTTGTTTGTTTCTTTTTCCAGGAATTTTATGTTTGAGACTCTTCTCCTTTTCTCATACAAATCTTTATTCTTAATCCCTTCAGCTCGTCTCCTCCTAGCAAGAGAATAAGACTTATCTATCATTTGAAAAGTTTGCGCCTTGTGTGGTCCAGTAGCATACTTAGAGAAGGCAACACAACTGACATATCAATCAACTAATATCAATCCCGTACTTGGTTTTAGCTATATTAATCTTCAGTGCCTATTTCTCTTTGTTTAGGTCTATTTTATTTCAGTACTAAATAATGTATTTTAAGGTAAGATATGATGTTTTGTAAGGTTAAGAGGTTCTTCTCTAAATGCAAACTTATCCAAACACAGGACATACACGTCACTTAGTAGAATGAAAGACTGCTGAAAAAACAAATACAAGTATTTATCACAGTTAGTTGGGGTCATTTGTATGAATACTTTTCTTTCAGTGTATTGTCTATTGGAAACGATCTCTCTACCTTCACAAGGTAGGGGTAAGGTTGCGTACACACCACTCTTTCCGGTCCCCACTTGTGAGATTACACTAGGTATCTTGTTGGTTGTTGTTGTTGCTATTAATGTATTATGATTTTAACTAAATTTACTTTGATTTTAAGAGCCTACTGTTTTAGAGACAACTTTCTTCCATCTGATTTAAGTTTTCATTGTCTCCTTTTTTCATCTTCAATATTACATTGATGCACCTATGAATCAGTGTATTTGGACTATGCAGGGCATAGCTAAACCAAATTTGCATTTGTGTCACGATTCAATTTCCTGAGGTGTGATAACCAAATAGTTAAAACAATGTTCACATTGCCAATTAAAGTTTTTTTTTGAAACGGGTAATGTTGTATTCCTCAGCATTAAGGTATGCTGGAGACCTCCAAAAAGGATTGCCAATTAAAGTTAATAAGGGTGTATCAGGGAAATTAAATAAATAATGAAAATCATTATCCGATACAATTGCAGAAGTTTATGTATAACCCCAAGGACATGGTAATGATTAGTTATGAGCTACTAAAAATAAAAAAGTACATCACCTATATCAAAGACGATGCATTTACTCTCCGAGTATGAGACAATAGAACAAAAAAACCCTTAGCTATCGTGAACAAGGTTGATAGCTCATTATTCGACTATCGTGAAGCTCTCACTCATAGGCTTTTCTGGTGCTCAGATCCAAATATGGCAGGAAAGGAAGGGGATGAGTAATGAGTATTCAGTAAGTATTGTTGATCGCCCTAGGAAGTAGTGGTGAAAGTCAATCTCGAAAGTACTCTTCCAAAATATATCATATGGATCCTAGTAGAGACAAAAAACATTAGGTGATTTCTTTCCATCTATTCCAATCTCGATAGATAGAGTTACATAGTACTTGTTGTTAATGAGAGGTGACGGGTATTCCTTTGAATTAGTTGAGGTGCGCACAAGCTGGCCCAGATGCCACAATTATCAAAAGAAAAATCATGTGCAAGTATTGTATAAGCAACTTGCTTTGCTTTCTTCGTATTTCCTTTTGTGAAATTATTCAATTTGCTATTTTTACGTTAGGGTTGCTTGCTTGTCTTTATTCTTGATTCTTGCCTTAAGTTGTGCTATAAATTTTAGATTGCTTGCCGTTTTTAGTGTTACTTTTAGTAAACCTTAGATTGTCACAAATGTGTTTTAGTGACATTATTTTATTGATATCTTCTATTCACCTATTTTTTTTTGTTAAATAAGTTGCACATGCATTCATAGTTAGTGCTCTTCCATTTTGTCGGACTCTTTGTTGTCCCAGTGTTAATAAACTCTTCATTGTAGTAGTTTATAGATTATTGTGACTTAAGTGAATGATGGTAGAGTAAGAGCATGTCGCGGGGGGGAGGGGTTAGGTGTAGGGTCAAGGAGCCGATTAGCGCAGTCAAAACGGGCTTAGCCCATGGGGCCAGCCCAACTCAATCCGTTATTGGGGTAGGGTTGGGATAGAATTTTTCAAGCCTATTTAAAATTAGGGCTTATAAGCCCTTGGCCCTTGATGCTTGATCAGGGCAGTGCTGGGGTTGGCCCATGGGCCAAAACTTTTTATTTAAGGGTAACTTACAATAATCTCACTAGTATATAATCTAATTACTTAAATACATGCTAGGTTGTAATATTATGAATCTTACTAGATTTTGGTACGTCCAGATACATGTATCTTGGAATATATGGACTCAAAATTAAGTTAATTTATTCTATCCAAGTAGATTCACATGTATCTAGGATACATAGACAAATATCGCGCCTTCGCCTCCCTCCCATCTTGTTTGTCACTCTTTTATCTCGCTCGCGTATCTGGTATGCGAGATACATGCTAATTACACTAGATTTTTTGCTAGTGTTATTGAAACAAGACCATTGTTTGCCATATTTGCTTTGAAAATCTTCTCATTTTCTTGATGTTATAGAATTATAAGTTTGAAAAGAAAAAAAAATGAAAAGAGAAAAAAAGAAGGGCTAGCCCGCCCCAGCCCTCGGCCCTTCTAGGGTTGGATTGGGTTGAACATTTTCAGGCCATTCCAAATGAAAGGTCGATCCGTCCTAGCCCTTCAATTCCTTGGCCCGCAAGGCTTGGGCCGGGTGGGGCTGGGCCGACCCTTTTTGACAGCTCTAGAGCCGATAGGTTGAGAGTTGGGTCTCGGAACATAGGGACTTTAATGGGGAAGTCTATTCAGTTCGTGAAGATTCTCAAAAAGAGGAAGATGAATATAGCTTGTATTCTCGAGACCAAATTGGTGAATGGAATACTCATCTTAGTAGATAGGAATCTTAGGGAGCTAGTGGTAGATGCTTGGAGGGTGAATAATGGGAAGATGGGGATTATGCCATTGATGTGAGGACTGCCTTGAATGTAAGCTGACTTGGATGAAGAGGTTAATAAGTGGTTTTGAAAGAATTTGGATGAGGTTGTGAGGAGTATCTTGAACACCGAGAAGCTATTCATTGGAAGAGATTTCAATGGCCACATTAAGACAACTTCAAGGGGTTATGATGATGTACATGGTGGTTTTGGTTTTAACTTTTAAGGATAGAAATGAAGGAGAGCTCTACCTTTTGTCTTCTCCAAAGCTTTTTATTTGATGATAGCTAATTCGAGTTTCCCGAAGGAGGATCACTTGGTGACCTTCCATAGTATAGTGGCTAAGACTCAAATAGATCACTTACTCTTAAGAAGTGTGATAAAAGTCTTTGTATGGACTGCAGGGTTATCTCGAGTGATTATCTCACAACTCAACATAAGCTCTTGGCAATGGATTTAGAGATAAAGAGGAAGAAGAGGGCCCTATATGACCTTCCGAGGATCAATTGGGGTGGCTTAACTATTGTCGGTGCTTAGGAGATGGGGGAGAAGTTGATGGTGATAGGGTGATAAAAATCGGGTTACTAGAATAAACAGGACAATAATGCGGAAGCAAAATTACTAAGATTAAAGACAAAAATTGGAAGGTATGTGAAATTCGAGAATAAAATCCCCAAATTTCAAGAAAAGTGCTAAGAATCCTAATTGATCTTATTCAAAATTAGCGGATTAAAACTAATTATGATACTAATAGAGCCAATTCAAGAACTTAGATCAAAAGTGCTCTAGACCCCTATTTCGAAGAAATGTGGGACAACAATTAGTATGAGACTGTTAGAATAGGAATAAATATATAAATCCCACTTAGTATAGGAATAGGAATCCTAATTGGAAAAGGCATCATAGGAATAAGAATCCTAATTTGAAAAGGAGTCCAATGTAGTGTCTATAAATAGGGGGTCTCAATGTAATAATGTAGATACACAATTTCAATAATATATTTCTCCTATATTTCTCACATGGTATCAGAGCAATGGTGAGAAAATTAAATCAACCGTCATTGTGCTATTTTTCGTTGACCTAAATTGCTGCCCGAGAAGATAAAATTTTCTGGCAGTGTTTTTCAGCAATTTTTTCCAGTGGGGTCGCCTCCTAATTCCGAGGCTGACCATATAATTTTTTCCTGATTCCGATCAGCTTTTGGTGATCAGATCTCTTTTTCCGGCAGTCAGATCTATTTCCAACAGTTCCAGATCAGTTTTTGGTGATCAAATCTTTTTTCGGGCAGTTAGATCTATTTCCAACAGTTCCAGTTCCGGCAGTCAGCCATTCCAACAATCAGATTCTGGCCCCAAAATTCTTCTTCTTACTTTTTTTTTGTGAGAATATTCTAATTTCACAATATGTCGTTCGGGATTCATACTTTTGGCTCCAAGAATATAGGAAGTTCAAGTTCTATGATCACTACAAAACCATTTATTGGAAGCTCAAACTATTTAGCTTAGCTTGGGCTTCTACGGTTGAGTTATGGTGCAAGGGCCAAGGCGTTCAAGATCACTTAACCAACAATGCTTGTGTGGTAGATGAAAAGGCAAAGGCTAGTGAGGCAAATGATAAAGCCAAAGCACAATGGGAGATGGTTGATGCTCAATTAGTCTAGAAATTAGTCTTTTCCCCATTACCATTTTTCTTCCCCAATCCACAATTCATTTTAGAAATTAGTCTTTTCCCCATTACCAATTTTGTACTTCAGATTATTACTGAAAGAGAGCCAGAGTCTTCTAATTGTTTTCCACACAGAACACCCAAGTGTACCAGTCACCTCCTCAGTAATCCAGCTATTCAGGAGCCCATATTTCTGTGAAATGAAGCTCCTCCAAAGTGCCATATCTTCACCACAAAATCTCCACAACCAATCCACAATTCATTCTAGAAATTAGTCTTTTCCCCATTACCAATTTTGTACTTCAGATTATTACCGAAAGAGAGCCACAATCTTCTAATTGTTTTCCACACAGAACACCCAAGTGTACCAGTCACCTCCTCACTAATCCAGCTATTCAGGAGCCCATATTTCTGTGAAATGAATCTCCTCCAAAGTGCCATATCTTCACAACAAAATCTCCACAACCATTTCTTCAGTAAACTTTTGTTGTGTGCACGTAGCTTCTTTATGCCTAGACCACCCTACTCTTTGCTAAGGATTACCTTATCTCATTTGACTAGATTGTACCCCTTCTCTTTGTTGCCTTGCCATAGAAATACTCTTCTTGCCTTGTTAAATTTTTTCTCTATGCTGACTGGTAGAGGGAACAAACTCATCATATAGGTAGGTTGGCCATCCATGACTGATTTTATAAGAGTTAGTCTACCGCCCAAAGACAAATATTGACTTTTCCATCTTTCTAGTTTCCTCTCACTTCTTTGCTAAATCTCATTCCACGCTTGCAGCTCCTTGTTCTTTACTCCGAGAGGCATACCTAGGTATTTAGTAGGTAGGGAAGCCACTTGACACCCTAGGTTCTCTGCTAGGATCTGCATATTAGGCACTTGGTTGATTGGGTAGAGACAACTTTTCTGCCAGTCAACATGGAGCCCTGAAACGCCTTCAAAATTGGTTAGGATAGCTCTCAAATGCCTTATTTGTGTAACTTCAACTTCACCAAAAACTAGGGAATCGTTTGCATAAAGTAGATGAGATATCTCCATAGCATTGCCCATATTTCTGTTAGCACAAAAGCCTCTAATCCATCCATTCTCCCTTGTGGGGAAACTTGATGTGCAAATATTCTGTTTACTTCTCCTTAATTTAGAAACTTCTACTCTCTAGATTTTGTTGATTCCCATGTTTTTTTTTATGACTATGGTGTCCGGACCAACTTTGGTGTACTTCAACTAATTCCACGGGGTACCTGCCACCTCCCACCAGCAACAAGTACCAAGTAACTCTGTCCACCTAGGCTGAGTTTGAACCTGAGACCTCAGGGTTCTCAACCACTTCATTGACCACTAGGCCACACCCTTGGGTGCTCCCATTCTATTCTCACCTGTTAAAATAAGTCATCTCTTCAGCAAATAGCATGCACTGTGAAAACCTCGTCCTATTATTGGCTAGCTCATTAGATCATTCTTAAAATAGGGTATACATAGCACATGAAAGATTAAGTATATATATGTTGTTCAATTTTACCAATGTTAGAATCCTAGGAATATTCTATAGAGTATAGTAGGTAGCTTGATTTACTCCTAGATTTACAACTAGATTTTTACTCCTAGATTTACTTCTATCTTGATTAGGTATTGATTTGTATTGATTATGTATTGATTTCCTTTCCTTTTTAGGACATTTATACTTTAGCTATTTAAACCCCAATAGCTTGTGAGAATAATCAAGCTGAGTTCTCTCTCAAACTCTTGTCCTCTCACAACAACTTCAAAAAATAAGTATGTATCTGTGGTTAACTCATTCTGTATAAAAGTTAAAATTTTAAGATATAATTTCTGTTCCCACTAATCATCTGGCCGAAAAAGCAAAAAACATTTTAATTTTTCGAAGTTACTATGTAATGAATAGTACTACTCTAAGTACAGTAGACAGTGTTGGAACGCAATTCCTACTTGCATTTTCTGGAACATATGGAAGCCGCAGGAGAGAAACAATAGATGTTTTATTTCTTAATGATAGGATAGACATTATCTTATATGTCAAATCTAGATGTTTGAAGAGCCTTTATTTATGGTGAAGAACTAGCTTTTAATCTGTATCTTGACTCTTTGTCTAATCTCTTGTACTCCTTAACCTTTAGATGAAAACATCTCCCTCTCTTGTAATTTTGGTACTCATTAATAAAGTCATTACTAAAGCAATTTTTATAGTTACTATGGTATGAACAGTACTACTATAAGTACAGTATAGACAGTATTGGAAGGCAATTCCTACTTGCATTTTCTGGAACATATGACTGAAGAGAAACAACAAGGTCCTAATGATAGGAGAGACATTATCTTACATGTCAAATCAGATGTTCGAAGAGCCTTTATTTATGGCGTAGAGCAAGCATTTTTATTGGATCTTGATTCTATGTTTTATGTCTCGTACTCCATTAAGTCTTAGATGGAAATTTCTTCCTCTCTTGTACTTTTTGCTACTAGTTAATAAAACCATTACGTTTCTCATCATAAGAAGAAAAAAATAAAATAAAATGTTCTACTTTAGCAATACATATACACTCAAGTGATCTCATTATTTGTACTACTGAATTATTTATAATTATGTGGCGTGTCTGAGAGGTATGTGTTATCCATGAAAATGATGACCTAAAATACTGAGCAATATGGGCAATAGCATTCGAGCTATTACTGCAGACTTGTCACTTAGTTACATTTACCTTGTTCCCCAACCTTGCACTAGGTAGAGGTGACAATTTTGGTCCTCCTTGATCTCCTACTTTAGGAATCTGTTATGATGCTCTTTTTGTTTGATTTTATAAAAATGTTATTAATACTTTCTAACAAATGCTTGCAGGCAGTTGTTGTGCGTCCTCTATCTGCCGTTGGTGCCCTTGTTCGATTTGCTGAGGAGCCCCAAATGTTTGCTATTGAATTTAATGATGGATGCCCAATTCATGTATGCCTTTGTGGCTTTGCCAGATGTCAAATTTGTTTATTTACTTGTGTTGGTTAGACTTTTTGCCTCATGTCCCTTTTTTCTTCAGGTATATGCTAGCACGTCTCGTGATAACTTACTTGCAGCAGTTCGTGATGTTTTGCAAACAGAAGTAAGGCCTCTTTTGTTTGTACTTAATGAAGGTCTTAATCTTAATCATTTAGATCTCAGTCATTAAGTCTGTTTTCAAAGTCTGAGTCGTAATTATTCAGATCTTAATCATTAAGTGCATTTATTTGTCTTATTTTACAACTACTTAATGGGTCTAAATAGATCTGAATGATTAAGATCTATAACAAAGTTTTAATATCATTAAGATTTCTATTTAAGAATTTGTGCGAAGATGATAGGTCACGGCTTCTCCATCTACTTTCACCCACCACCTATAACCACCATATCAGCCACAACTACCTCCACCGATCACCACCACCTACCATCCACAACCACCAATCAACAAAATCAATCGTCATCACCATTAGCCATCATTTGCAGTCATCACCCCCAACCATTATTATATCCGCTAATCACCACCGATAATTATCACCATAAGTCAACATTATATATCTCTAATAACCATTATCATTTACCATCATCATTAGCTATCAATATATCTCACTCCTAATTATCAGCCGTCATCACCAATAACCATGGTTAATCACTACCACTATACAATAAGATAATACCCACAACCACCAACATCAGTCAATACCATCCCAAATCGATACACACAATCACCATTGTTAGTCATCACTAGTACCAATTGCCATATAAATTTTTAATTTTTTTTTGATATAATATTAGATCAATTTAGTGACTTATTTAAATTTTTATTTATTATTATATAAACAAAGACAAATTTTATACATTCAGATGTTGAGGAAACAAATAGTCATAACTATCAGTATTCAAATCTTAATCAGATGTGCATTTAGATTCAAATGCCTTAATCTTAATGAAACAAATGAGGCCTAAGTGGACATGCTCTTCTTGGTCATTAATAGTTTTTTAAGCCTTTCCAAGGGGTTGGATTGAATGCATTCTCACATGTTTAGACATCATTGAATACATGGATTTGCTTAAGTCATATCGCCTTACACATCTTGTTTATTTTGTGTAGCGCCAGTGTCCGGTCCCGGTGCTACCAAGGCTAACAATGCCTGGTCATCGAATTGATCCACCATGTGGCAGATTCCACTTAAAATTTTCTTCTTCACAACAACCTGTTGCTGACTTGGAAACTGCAACTTTGCATTTAAAACACATGGCAGCAGCTGCTAAAGATGCTGTGGCCGAGGGAGGATCTATTCCTGGATCAAGAGCAAAACTATGGCGCAGGATACGAGAATTTAATGCATGTATTCCATATGGTGGAGTACCTTCTGGTATTGAAGTACCGGAGGTGACGCTAATGGCTTTGATTACAATGCTTCCGGCTGCTCCCAATCTCCCACCAGAGTCACCATCACTGCCTCCACCCTCTCCTAAAGCTGCTGCTACAGTGATGGGTTTCATTGCTTGTTTGCGTAGGCTGCTTTCATCAAGAAGTGCTGCTTCTCATGTGATGTCTTTTCCTGCTGCTGTTGGTCGTATAATGGGTCTACTTAGAAATGGGTCTGAAGGAGTAGCTGGTGAAACTGCAGGCCTTGTGGCGGTACTTATTGGTGGTGGTCCAGGGGAAACTAACATGCATACAGATACAAAAGGGGAATGGCATGCAACAGTAATGCATACCAAGTCTGTGCTGTTTGCTCAACAAAGTAATCTTATAATTCTGGTAAATCGGTTGAGGCCTGTATCAGTGTCACCACTATTGTCAATGTCTATTGTTGAGGTTCTTGAGGCAATGGTCTGTGAACCACATGGAGAAACAACCCAGTATACAGTGTTTGTGGAGTTACTACGTCTAGTAGCTGGCTTGCGCCGCCAGCTGTTTGCATTGTTTGGACATCCTGCCGAAAGTGTGCGAGAAACAGTAGCCGTCATTATGAGAACAATTGCTGAAGAAGATGCAGTTGCAGCAGAATCAATGCGTGACGCTGCTTTGCGAGATGGTGCACTACTGCGTCATTTGTTGCATGCACTATACCTTCCTTCTGGTGAGCGACGTGAAGTTAGCAGGCAACTTGTGGCTCTTTGGGCTGACTCTTATCAACCTGCTCTTGATCTGTTATCTAGAGTTCTGCCTCCAGGACTTGTTGCTTATTTGCACACTAGATCCAATGGGGTTCCAGTTGAAGGTGTATCTGACCAGGAAAATTCATTGCTGAGTAGACGACGCAGACGGTTGCTTCAGCAAAGGAGGATTCATCCTGGGAAAGAGATCGCATCTCAAGGGCAATCTTTGCCTTCTGCTACTAACTATGAAGTTAGTGATCAAGCTCCTGTAAGTTCTGTCCCTTTCAGAACTTCTGATGGTTATCAAAGGGCTGCTGTTGATTCAATCTCTGGACAGGTGCCAGCCATGCACTCTTCAGCTGGCAATGCAGGTGAATGCTTCCAAGGTGAGCTGTCTGCTGCTGCTGCTCCTCAAACTGATCAGTCGTCAATTATTCCTGCTCCTGACGGTCCTTCAACAAGTACACATTACTTGATTGAATCAAACGCTGCAAATGCTGTGGATTCTGATGTTACTGCGATTTCCCAGGATACAGGCCTTCCAGCTCCTGCACAGGTAGTGGTTGAAGATGCACCTGTGGGATGTGGAAGGTTGTTACTGAATTGGCCAGAATTCTGGCGAGCTTTCAGTCTTGACCATAATCGCGCTGACTTAATTTGGAATGAGCGGACCCGGCAGGAATTGCGAGAGTCATTGCAGGCTGAAGTTCATAATCTCGATGTTGAAAAAGAACGCTCCGAAGATATTGCCCCTGGAGGTGCAAATAGAGACTCAATAACCGACCAAGATAGTGTGCCTCAAATATCGTGGAACTACAGAGAGTTTTCTGTTAGATATCCTAGCTTATCAAAAGAAGTTTGTGTAGGTCAATACTATTTGCGTTTACTTCTTGAGAGTGGTACAAGTGGGAGGGCACAAGATTTTCCTCTGCGTGACCCTGTTGCTTTTTTCAGAGCACTGTATCACCGGTTTCTATGTGATGCTGACACTGGGCTTACTGTGGATGGTGCTATTCCTGATAAATTGGGTGCTTCTGATGATTGGTGTGATATGGGAAGATTAGATGGTTTTGGAGGAGGGGGAGGCTCCTCTGTCAGGGAGCTCTGTGCACGGGCCATGGCAATTGTTTATGAACAACACTACAACACAGTTGGCTCATTTGAAGGCACAGCGCACATTACAGTTCTCTTGGACCGGACTGATGATAGAGCTTTACGGCACCGTCTTCTTCTTCTTCTAAAGGTGCATCTCATTTATTTTATTATTGTATTTCTATTTAATGACTGTCTTTAAATAACACCACATGTCCAGAAAAGGAAAAGACGATTGGTTCATCTAAGTTTAAGGTGTACAAAAAACAGCACATGCTGTTTGATCTTTAACTAACACCACCTGTCCATGGAAAACAAAGAAGGTGCTTCTTCCATGTATAAGGAGTAAAAAGGAAAACAGAAAACTAGGTTTATTGGACTTATTATGGGTCCTAGTAACAAAAGATATAAAGAATCTTCAAGACCCATTTTAATGGGAGAACTTTTGTTGGATACCTTGATTCACTCGAATGATGAAGATTTACGTTCTTGTTACATAATCTAGTGTCCTTTTTTCGAAAAATTTGGTCAAGTTGAAAAAATGACTATTTGAAGTTGAAGTTGAAAAAGAGTATTTGGAAGGTGAAATTGTGTCTGGACATGAATTTCATTTGAAAAAGAAGTTCGAAGTTTTAGAAGTGGAAACCATTATTCATTTGAAACACTCCTCAAACAAGTTATTTAGTTTCATATTCTCTATTTCAAGTTGGAGTTTCAAATAATGGACAAAATTGTAAATTGACTTGCAATATATATATATATATATATATATATATAAATATGTGTGTGTGTGTGTGTGTGCGCGCGCGCCAAATATGCCTTTGCTTCCTATCTGCCTCAGTTAGGAGTCTTTCATCTGCAGTTCCTCTTATGCTTTGGCATTTCCCAATTCCCGTGGCTTTTCTGCTTTATTTGAAAATAGACATGTTGGTTGTGGAACCATTCCTTGTCACTTTGATGTTCTAGTAACTGTCCTGCTAAAGCATGGCTTATATCTCAGAATGAGAAGCTTGCTTGTAAGAAGGCCCATTTGATGCATTGTGATGGCATCCTAAATTTTAGTTTTTCTTCTAATCTCTATTCGTAGATATCGCAGGTTTAAGGTCTTTAGTGTCTGGAAACAAGTTCATTCTAGTTTCTGGTTCGTTTTGGTGCTTTCTCATATTTGTGGTCGCCAATAGTTGTGTTATGCATTGTAGATAAGATGAGGTGCAAATAATGAATGTTATTATTGTTTTGATGAAACCCTGAAATCTAGTCTGGCAACAAATTGTTTTCCTTGAACATGTTACGTCAGAGGTGGTGGCTCTAAAATAGCTGCTTAGGTGGAAATGCTATGCCTCCTTTACTTGACCATTGCTTCGCTTTGATGAGTAAAAGATGGCTAATCAATTTAGCTTTAGGGTTTTTTTGGTTTCATTTTATGAGAAAATAATCTGTGTAAGATGCATCATTACTTGGGTGCTTGGTTACCTTTTTTGTTTCTCGTATGAATGATACTTGCAAAACATATGTGCGATAACCTATCTAATAATTATATAAGATGGAGTGGTGAATAGAATTTGTATATTAACAAATATCTTGACAAGAGCAGCTAAATTGAAAGAAATATTGAAGTGATGTGTCTTACTTTAATAAAACTTGTTGTAACAAAAAATAAATTCATGACAGTAGTGTTGTAAGAATTTTTAAAATAATTTTTGTATAATAAACCTTTTACGTGTATATTAGTAATTAAAGGCAGTTTTTGGTTTTGGTGTTTCCTGAGTTTTGTATTCGGAACCTACAAATATTAGAAGAACAAATCTACTTTCATTTGTAGAAAAAAAAGCGGTAAATTTTGTTTATGAAGTAAACAAAATCTGTAATTGCCATAGATGTATACAATTGTATAATCTCATACAGATGTATTAGGCGATCCAGTTGAAATACTTATTCAGTATGTAAATAACAAATAACTCAATAGCACTTTTGAAATTCATTATCTCTGGATATAAAAAGAAACACTTCTTCCGTGGGAGAGCAAAGCAGAGTCACTTTCTACACTAATTTCTGATGCTGAAGAATATAATTTGTGTTCCTCTGATCTCATGTAACAACTGTTCCTCAAATACGCTTTATATTTGAAAATGGATTTAATCCAATCGACAGCTAATGGCACATGGTGAACAAACAAATGTAAACTTTCTTAGCTGTTGTCAGATGATATGTGTAGTGAAAAGTGAGGCCATCTTTATCTATTGGGAGTAATTTCTTGGAAGGGTTACCACACTTCAGGAATTATAATGAATTGGCTCCTGAACTGTTACTTGGAAAACTATTTAGTTGTGGAGAGAGTCTATATGGTTCTATTAATCACACAAGCACTAGTTAATTTTTCACCTGTGAGTCTGATCAATTTTTTTTTGGCAAGAGTATAACTTTGAGCATGCTATATATTCTTCTTCAATATTTACCAACTTGCGCAGGTTTTGATGAAGGTTTTGACTAATGTAGAGGCATGTGTCTTGGTTGGAGGCTGTGTACTGGCTGTTGACCTACTAACAGTAGTTCATGAAGCTTCAGAAAGAACAGCTATACCTCTGCAGTCGAATTTGATTGCTGCTACTGCATTTATTGAACCCTTGAAGGAGTGGATGTTTCTTGACAAGGATGGTCTGCAAGCTGGACCAGTGGAGAAGGACTCTATTAGGAGACTCTGGTCAAAAAAGGAAATAGATTGGACCACCAGATGTTGGGCTACTGGGATGCCAGATTGGAAGAAGTTGCGAGATATTCGTGAGCTCAGGTGGGCTTTGGCTGTCCGAGTTCCTGTTCTCACTCCAACCCAGGTATTGCACTACTTTCATTTTGATACAGTTAAAAACTTGTTTTTCAATTTCCCACGTCCCATTTTGACAGTGAATAGATTTGAAAAGAACTTTGAAATTTGGTAACACTTGAAGTGAGTGGTCTTGAAGGTGAAAACGGACCCTTTTTTATTTTGATATCTTTTATTGTTCTGAAGTTAGTAGATGTTAACTTTCTTCTGTAATATTAATCAAGATTGTGATGTATATTTTAGGAGGGTTTGGAGGTCGCGGGTAAGGGTAGAAGGTTAGTAGGCGGTTAAAGAGTTGTCGTATTACTATCCTATTCATATATTTGGCTTGGCAGTTGTATAGAGCACCGTGTCGGTCGTAGTATTAGCCTATTTATATAGTCTTTGGCTTTTGGTATCTGATATCACCTATTCATGTGTTTTGGTGATCGCAAGTTGCTGTTGTTGTTACATTTCCTTGCTGTGTTCTTGTGATCGCATATATGTTCCACACAGATTTTCTTTGTACTAGCCGAATTATTGTGGTTCTTGCTTTTTATATCTAGCATCATCAGTTGTTTACTGTGTTTCAGTTATCGCACTATTTTGTTGTTCTTGTTCCTTTCTACACTGTTTTCTTCTTCTTTGTACTTGGATTTGCTGCATTTGAGCCGATGGTCTTTCGGAAAGAGTCTGTCTACCTCCACGAGGTAGTGTAAGGTCTGCGTACACTCTACCCTCCCCAGACCCCACTTGTGGGATTTCAGTGGGTATATTGTTGTTGTTATTGTACTTTAGTGGAACCGTTGCCTGAGAAACTGGTGATCATTTGTAATAGCCTGAAAATGGAGGTATCTCACTTGGGTTTGGAAGAACTTTGCATTCTGAGAAAGTGAAAAAATTATGTTATGGACTGGAAATGGATGAGGAATATTAGTTTGGGGCTCGTAGAATTAGTTCTTCGCTCAAATTTGTGCTAGATTTTCAGTAAAACAAGCTTAAGGTGTATGAAGTTGGCTATGTTATTTCTTGGACTTGACTTGTTTGATTTATGCCTAATCAAAGAGGAAACAGTCAGAGCTTCTTTTTGCATGTATGAACATATGTCTATGTAGTATTGGGATATGGGAATATAGTAACAGTTTGTCACATCCTTCTAATTCCACTAACTATGTTATTGTTCAAAATGGCTATGGCATTCCAGGTAGGAGAAGTAGCATTGAGCATATTACACAGCATGGTTGCAGCACACTCAGATATAGATGATGCTGGAGAGATAGTTACACCAACACCTAGGGT
>JAJOOS010008331.1:0-32216 GCA_029582725.1 Solanum chiquidenum | reverse complement strand
TATAATATATAAAAATGTCTTTTAACTTGGTGGATCCCCCCCCCCCCCCAAAAAAAAAGAAAGAGAGAAAGAAAGAACATTCTATATTAAACTGAATAAAAATAAAGTACAACAAATAAATTGGAAACTGATGAGTACCTATTAAATCTAGTTAAGACTTCAGACAAACTTTTGATCAAATTATTTTTCTTGAACAACTTGAGACTTTGCACAACGTGAACACCAAGTTGCAGTTTGTCCAATAGAAAATCATTTAACTTGTGGTCAAGTTGAAGTTGCTGCAAAAGTATATTTATGACTATAAAAATGAGAACATATTAATTATCTAGATAGTCTTCTAGTTTGAGGTTGAGTATTTCTATTCTCCTCGTGGCATCAATTTTTGTTGATCTATTTAGTTTACCCACAAAATTAATTATAATTGCATAATTGAACAACTCTCACAATATTTCTTGTTTAAGAAGACGAATAAAAAACTTACAAAATTTGTAGTTTAAAAGTGTGAGAAAACCTCTCTATTTATAGACAACACATGATAGTATGAAAGGTGTTTATCGTGCTTTATCAGATAAGTCACAACCCTTAAAAAAATCATAACTCATCGAAAAAGTCACAAACCTTTGAAAATGTTACTTCCCAGTAATGTGAAAAGGTGTCTGCTTTTAAGTTGGGGGTATTATAGTAATTTAACATTCAAGTTAGCGAGTGCTTTTAAGTTGAGGATATTATAGTAATTTAACATTCAAGTTAGGGAGTTCATGTTTTTAAGATAGTATAGATAGATATAGATTGTAACACCTCGTAAAATTTTATGCTAAAGATCCAAACCAATCATCGTAAGTATATCATCTTGGAATGTGTGATGTCTTACTTGATCATGTGTTTTAAGGTACATTCCCAAGTGTAGGAAATGTATGTATGTTGTTTAGAGTCATAAGGGACCTAAGTCGAGTGCATAGCTTTCCCAATGGCTATGTTATTGCATGAGTTCATGCAAGGGTCAACTTCAAACTATTATATCTCTCAGAATATTAAGTGTTAGGTGGCCCATGACCTATCAAATAAAATGTCTATGAGTCTTCTTTCTAACGTCAATGATCATTTATTAATCCACATCCAGAGTAAAAAGTTATGAGACTTACTAGAGATACTCCCAACAGAGATTTCAAGACATGAGTTTTATGGGTCTGATGTACGGCTCGTGAATTAATTTACGGACCATATATTGAGATCGTGAAACAAAGTATTGCAACTTGATTTTTCAATTTGTTGTTTCACGAATCCCACCACAAGTCGTAAATCAATCTATGGGTCGTAAATTTGGCTCGTAGAATGAACTTCTGAGACTTCAAATTTTAGTCTTAATTCCACAAATGGGATCTATGGGCCGTAGATCAAACCACGGTCCATAGATGGCCTCAAGGAATGTTTCGACAACTTTTCAACTAAGGTTATTTTGATTTTTCCACCCTACTTAACTCTTAAACCACAACGTTTGGGCCTATCCTAAGTGGGATTAAGGGGAAATCAGTCAACTAAATCTCCCTATTCATGCCCAACACTCAAACGATCATATTCAGTATGTTCTAAGTTCTCTCAACACAGAAACTAGGGTTCTTCATCTTCAAGCTTCAAATCAAGGATTCAAGTTAGAGTTTCTATTTTAGGTATGTGGGATTCCATTACTGGGTTCTATTTCACTCATTGAGTCCCAAAGAAAACCTTATTTCTCCAGCTAATAATAAAAAGCATGATTTTCATCCTATTTCAGTTCTTCTTGATGGATAGTCTTTTATTAGATGTTCTTACCTACAATTCAATATCAATACATAGTTATTTCCATGAGACCTTAGTTTAATAAAAAATTATGTCTGTGAACCTATGATATTCAGATTGCATGTTTCATTTAGACTACAAAAAATCATCATGATAAGTTTAATACTCAATTTTTCAGTCACACATATATAAGATGCTTTTGGATAAAGTGTATATCAATTCAGTATTAGTTTGGAATATTTACAAGCTATTCAGTCTACCAATATTATTCGGTTTATCAATTTAAATTCAATTGGGAACATCACTTGGCATCGAGCGGGCATAAGGATGAAGGCTTACTTGTCAATTTAGGGCTGAGACCTTCAGAAACAATTCCTAAGTCCTAGAACTACATGACACTGTAGGTTAAGGGTCACCCATCATATCATAACTGACTCCTTAGTCCTTTTGGACATCAATTTAGTGGCTCCACGTCCTTAGTGTTCTTACCCTTGGCAAGGTACATGACGCCCTCCCAACTAGAGTATAGGTTAGACTCTGTTTAGCCCAATGGAGTATATCAGTTGTTAGAATCTCCCAAAAAGCTTTTTTATTATTGTATTGACCTTGCATTCAATTATTTTTGTTTGAGTATGAACCATTTGCATGTTTTTACTATTTGGTTGTTGCATCAGCTCATGTATTTCAATTTCTTATTAAGTTCAGCATCTCAGATCTGTCATGTCTAGTTATTAGAATTGTGATGCATGTCTCACATACTCATTACATTCAATGTAATGACTACATAATTTTTTACGCTATATTATTTTATAATATAGTTTCAGACGCTTAGTATTTAGCTCACGGTGAGTATGATCTCGTGTCAACTAAGCGGTTCAATGAGTCCCCATCTTTCGAGGACAACCCATACATTTTTTCAGCTATTTATTCTTTCAGTTTTCAAACAATTGGAGTTAGCTGGAGGTTTTTCCCAACACTCATCTTAGAAGAGGCTTTCAAACATTAAGATAGTAGCTTAGCTTATGTTTTATTCAGATGTTCCATTTAGTATTTGTATTTGATAAATTATTCACATTCAGCTTCCGCAACAGCTATTTTCAATTGTTATATATATATATATATATACACACACACATTGCAATGTCATGTCAGGCCATGGGTAATCTTAGGGTCACTTGCAGCTCTAAGCATCATGTTACGACTAGGGGTAGTCTCGATTCGTGACAAATATATTAAGGGCATTTTTTATCTAATAGGTAGAACTAGGGGCGATTTTAATAGGTTAAGTGTATTTTTGATCCAATAGGTGAAAGGAGGGAAAAAAATGATCCAATAGGCGGAAGGAAGACATTTTTTTAACCTTTTTCATTTTAAAAGTAGGGAAAGTTAGGACCCCTTTGGCCACGAGATTTATTGACTTTTTCCATAAATTTATTTTTGCCTTATGTGAAAATAAATGTTTGGCCCTTTTTTACTTCTACTATACATTTTAAAATGATTTTTACCCTAAAATTTTTATTTTTATAAAAATAACTCCATTTAAATTATATTTCATGTTTTTTAGTAAAAGTACATTCAAAATACCAAATATTATTTGTAAAAGTTATAACCAAACACAACTCCTTCAAAAATTCCAAATAAAGTCAAAATATTTGTAATAGTTCATAGTAATTCGCATATGAAATATAGTTTATGATATTATATGACTATCTATTTTGAGATTTGTACTACTCTTTTAGAGCACATTGATTGTATGTTTTAGTCAAGTTGGGTGATTTTTATAATTTTTATAATTTAAGGGGAATAAATCTTATTTAGAAAATGTATATACAAGTTCCAAATATTCTTTGCAAAAAAAATGGTCAAACAGAACTCCAATTTAAAAATTCTAAATAAAGTGAATAATATCTTATTTTCATAGTCAAATGCTTGTTCAACATGCATATGTTCTGATTATTTAAAATTGTTTGTCATGTTTCAATTAATCAGTCTATGAAAATGTGTGTCTCATGTTAATTAGTACAAACTTTTTATAATATGAAATCACATTGATGAATGGTTAAGTGTAACACCCCAAAAAATTCTAAGCTAAAACCTGAACTGTACTTTGTATGTGTATAGGATTATTCCATATGATTTCTACTTATTAATATATGTTAACGTTCATTATCAAGTGTAGGAACTGTATCAGAAGTGATTTAGGTTCATCCGTAGAAACTGTATCATAAGTGATTTAGGGTCATTAGGAACCTTTAGTACTAAGTCGAGTTCAAAACATTTCCTACTCGCTAAGTTTTTCCATGAAATTCAACTTAAAATGATGATCTCTTAGAATATGAGGAGTTAGGTGAATAATGACCTATCAAAGTAAAGATCTATGTATCTTCTTTTCAATGCCATTGACCTTTCATTAATCGATGTCTGGAGTAAAATGTTATGAATTTTTACCTAGAGATGCTCCCATATGAAATTATGTTCTAGGAACTACAACCGGAAACTACAGACTATAAAAACATCTACGACCTATGGGTTGTGGTTTCAACTCGTGGAATGGGATCAGGGCTTTAAATTTTCACCTGAAATCCACAAGTCGTGGATCATTTTATGGGTCGTAAAAGAGTCCGTAGACCATGTATATAACCAGTTTATGAGGTATATCAGATGTATATCAAAATTTCCATATCATAAAAATGTTAACCACAACAGCCCCCAAAAACTCTCTTCAACCCCACTAAGTTTTGGTAAGTATTCTCCATGATTTTATAACATAAATACTAGAATTTCTACAAGATTTTAATATCAAATCCTCTTCCTATCTCTAGTGAAATTAAGAACTCAATTAGGGTTCAAGACTTGAATATTGAGCAAGTCTAACAAGAGTTCTTTCTTCAAAATCAAAGTAAGCATACTCTCATTATTCTCAAGTGACTCTAACATGTTATTATGTATTTTAAGCAAGAATCAATCATCAAAACTTAAATCAATGTTATTCTCAAGAAAACTCATCTCTAGGTTGAAGAATGGATTTTTGTGATTCTCCTTCAATGTTAGGATTCTTCGTCAAGATTTCTGGAGCATTTAGGGTTTGTAAGGTCATCATAGGAGCTTAGTTCTTACTCACACCCTAAATCAATAATTTCAGCTAGTAATATTGAAGTTAGGGTTCTTCACCTCCATTCTTCAAGTTCACGATTCTACCAAGGTTTTTCCTTCTAAAAAAGTGGAATTTTATCAATGGATATCGTTTCACCTATTAAGTCCCAAAGAAAACCTTGTATTTTTAGATTTTTTAATTCTATAGAACTATATGATTTTTATTATCAGTGTGGATCTTAATCTATTTCAGTTTCTCTTCATTATCGGTCTATATATACATGTTTTTACAAAAAAATCAGTATATTTACTTAACTGTATTTTCATGAACCCTTAGAATATGTTATGTTATTTAAATTGCATGATTTAGTCAAAATACATAAGTTTTTGTGATTTAATCTATACTCAATTTTTCAATTCATATGTGTAAGATGCTTTTAGATAAAGTGTTATTATTTCAGTATCAGTTTTCAATATTCATGAGCTATTTAGATCATCAGTATCATTACAAATTATCAAATTTTCAATATTATTTAGTTTATCAACATAAATTTCATTGGGAGTATTACTTAGGGACCTAGGGACGAAGGGTCACACGTTAGTTTAGGATTGAGACCTGCAGTAGAAATCTCTAAGTCTCATAACTATGTACCACCCTAGGTTTTAAGGGACACCTGTCAAACTAGGACAAAATCTTTAGTCCTCTTTGGACATCAGCTTAGTGGATCCACGTAAGATATTTTCTCTTACCCTGGCAAGGTACAAACTATAGAGCGCACTCACAATTGGGGTACATGTTGGACTCCATTTAGCTCACCAGAGTATCTCGGTTATTAGTAATACTCATAGTTGAGTTTTAGATTATTGCATTGACCTTGCATTAAGTTATTTCAATTTCAGTATTTATGAGTTGCTTGTTTTACTTGTCATTGCATTTGTTTAGGTATTTAAGTTCCATATCTAGTTTAGCATCTCAGATTCGTCATGTTTAGCTCTACAAATTATCATACATATCTCACATATTGAGTACATTCAAAGTACTACTCATATACTTCTTTGCTTTTTTCATGTAATGTAGATTCAGGTACTTACTATCATGATCCTAGTCAGGCACATCTTACAGTCAACGTGTAATAGTTCTCATTGTTCAAGGACTCAAATCAGTCCGTAGTTTTAGTAATTTATTTCTATTCACAAGAATTGATTAAGGGAAGAAGGAGGTCATGTCTTGGCTACCATTGGTCACTACTAGAAGAGGCTTCATAGACAGTTAATTAGAATTGTTGTATTCAATTTACTTAATTCTAGTTTATTTTCAGATTGCAATGGTTGTATACAAAACTTTGTTCATTAATGTAGTGAACCAGTTTACTCTATAATTATGCTTTTGCTCAGTCACTTTAGCTCTTATACACATTTATATTTAGTTGTTCATGACTTATGCCAGTATCAAGGGTTAGCTTGGAGTCACTTATGACTCTAAGCACCATGTTATGACTAGGAAATAGTCTTGGGTCTTGACATTAACCTATTCAACCGACTTAATAGTTGAACATAAATTGATTAGATATCATTGAACACCTAGATTCAATTTAAAATATAACATATCCAGCTCCACCCCACAAACAAGTATGAATGAAGTTGTATTTGAATATGCATTTAACCTTGAATCTTTTTAAAGTTTTATGAACATACTCATAATTTACTAACTCCTAGCCAATGCCAATTCATCGTAAGCTTGTACGGTGGAATTACTGAAAATTGATTTTGAAAACATTGCTTGACCTTTTGATTTCTCGAGGAGATCTCAAGAACTTGTCTCAGTAAATAGCAAGAGTTGCATAAAAATTATCACTCATCGATCAGGTGGTGAACCACCGGGAACCATCTGCATTAAGGGGGGAAAGGGTTTGATTGATATATTTCATACTCAGATAGGAGAATAACAAAGAAAAAAATAGTAAAGAGGACAAAAAAAAAAGATTTAATTCAGAACTAACGATAGCAATATTCTTTCCATTAAGCATTATCTGATCAAGTGTTTTTTTTATTTGTCGCCCTTCAGAAGTGATTCAAGAGTACATTTGCTTCCACTCCACGTGAATAAGATCGATGAGGTAAGAGGGCCATAATTTAAATGCACTCTCAGGATTCTATGCAGACATTTTGATTGCACTAGAGAAATATAAAATCATGCTCCCAAAATGAATACTATATATTATCCAAACATCAAAGTTCTAGAATTTACTTCTTCTTTGACCATGGTAGATAACACTATTAATCATCTACACTAGACATACTGAGAACTTTCAACCCTTTAATATCATAGTTTGTAATAAATAAAACTAAACCCTCACTCTAACACAGACACCATAGCTAATTTTAGTCCCATGTGCAAGAGATCAGGCCTCAAGTAGCAAAAATACAAAATGTGATACAAAAATGGCAGTGAAATAAATATTGGAAAATTTCTACGCAGTGGAGTGTTGAATAGTCCTTTCAACAATATCTCATTGGGTGGAGGCAGGATAGGTAGTTTTTCAATATGGGGAATGTAGACTGAAAGTTGGGCCAATTTTTTTCTCCAGCCATTCATCTGCAGCTTTGTTGTTACCAATTCATTGCTAGTGCTCTATCAAACTTTTTCTTGAGCTAACAACATTAGTTTTTGAGCTTCTTGAGACACTTCTTGTCATTTATCTGGGATTTCTTTCTGTCTAGACTTATAGCTTGAAGAACTGCTTCCAATTCTCTATTTTGTTCCTCTTTTTTATTGTACTCCAACTTCAACATTTCTTCTGATCTAATGATATTAACTAGTTTTTTCCTGTCCTCTTCGAAATTGGTCAAGAATTCCTAGTAACTTGACTTGGATCATGCCAAGTCCCTCCATTTCTTAACCATGAAAAGGAATTCATATTGGAGATTTGCCAATTGATTGGCTTGCTCATCGCTAAACAACAAAGGATTTACATTTAAAGGAGCAATTTCACCAATATTTCTTTTTCGTTTGTCGCATCATGAGTCAATGCCTCCAAAGATAGTCAGACTACCTTTGGAGGCATTTGCTCTTGACCGATGAATGAAAAAGAAATGTGTGGTGCAATTGATGCTTTTAATGAAAATCCATCCTTGTTTAGTGATTAACAAGCGAACCAATTGGCAAAACTCAAATATGAATTCCCTTTTATGGTGAGGAAATGGGGGGACTTGGCACGATACGAATCAAGTTACTAGAAATTCTTGACCAACTTCGTAAAGGACATGTAACAATTGGATAATTGAATTATATTAGAAGAAACATTGAAGTCGAAATATGGTAAAAAGAAGGAGCAAGCTAGAGAATTGGAAGTAACCCTAACAATCACCAAAAGAAGCCTTCCACCTCACTTATTTTGGAATCACCACTCAAGTCTTTGCCAAAAAATGACAAAGGTCATTTTGTTCTACAAATAAAAAAATCTACAATCATAGAGGTTAATAATTGAATAATATAATTTCAATCAAACATAATTGTAGGAGATTTACAATTTGCACATTAGAAGAGAAGTATAAACTGATAGGTAAATAAGAGTTTGAAACATCATGTCGTCTCAACCTTCCACTTTAGAAAGGTTGCATTGAAAAAAATTGCTTCTAAGAATATATATTTGCAAAAATCATATAACAATCAAATTCTAACAACCTAATTAGACTATACAATGAAGTTTATGATATAACTGTCGGGAACTGTGTGAATTATTTCTTACTTTGGGAAATATAAAAGAGCACGGTGGAAAGAAATAGAGCTCATCCTCCACTGTTAATAGAGCTCCTAACCTCACAACATGAGTGTTGGACAAAACTACCTTCCTCCAAAAAGATGAAAGATTGACAAAGTACATCGCCTACAATAGCGCTAATAAATCGATGCTACTTGTTATGTTATGGATTCCTAGTTCTCCCTTAAATTTTTCTAATTCTCTAAGCCTTCATAGATTGGTCTCGCCCATCTTTCCCTATTTCTCTTAGTTTAATTTCTTTGCTTATCTTTTCTACTTTATCTTATACTGATCTTGAAGTTTTATTTCAGGCGTTTTAGTTACAGTTAATCTTGTATTATCTCCTGAGGCATATTCATGATTTAAATTCAATGAGTTAAACTTTAAAGTTCTTAATATTGAACACAATGTACTGCTAAAACTATGGATTCAGTACCTTCTTATTAACAAGTTGAATCCTAGATGTTGGTTTTAACTTTGAGATAAAAAAAATTAGAAACTTGTAGTAACAAAATGCATTATGATTTCACAAGTTTAAGAAATTTAATACAATAAACAAGCAAATCAAGTTTATTCTCTTGTCAGCTATTATGCTTGTGTATTTAGTTCAAAAGATAAGGACTAAGAGTCTGTTTGAATGGACTTATAGCTTTTGGCTTATAAGCCAAAAGTCATAAGCTAGGAATTATAACTTATAACTTTTGACTTATTTTTGTCTTTTTTGGGTTTAAATCAAGTTTTCTATTAATTTTACCCTAACACTACAAAAATTCTTAAAAGTTATTTGACTTAAAAACCAATAAAATAAGCAAATCCAAAAAGGCTCCTAAATGAATGTGTACTTACTTCATTACAAAATGAGATACTACTCGTATTATTTAGGGTAACGTCTCTCACTTAAATTTTTAATTATTAATTACCTTTCTTGATTATAACACCATAGTTTTTTCTTACCGACGCACAAAGAAAATAATGTGGTTAAGTATTTGTTGATGGTTGAAATACCTCCGATCATAAATTAAGTGGCTAATTGTTTGAATTGAAAGCTATCATACACATTCTTGTTCAGCTGATTGTGACAAGTCTATAAATATGAAAAATTTAGAGTGTCCACATTTTCTTTCAACCCTTAGGGCTAGAGTGTTAGAAAAATTTAATGCACATCAGGATCTTGAACACACTAATCTTACAGAGAGTGACATTACAGAAAAATATACATGATATAGAAGAAATTATTTTAGAGAAAAGCAAAATTGTTAATGACAACTATTTTTTCTACTGTCTTGCCCTAGCTTACGTACCATAATGTCACGACCCAGGGATACACCCTAGATGTAACATGGCGTACTTGACTCTGAAGGGGTCTCATACAAGCCCTTAGCATATCATAACATAAGATAAGAGAAAAGTACGAAAATTTTAAAATATTTTCCATACAATCAAAGTCTTTATAAAAGCAAAGAGAAAGTCTTACTACACTTGTCTCAAACCATCTAAAACAACTTTGAATAACTCTTGGGACACAACCCATACAATAGTCTCAAAACATAAAAGAAAGACATAAAGGAAAGGTGATCAAATCCTCGATGCTATCAGGACTCACCAAGTCTTCAACTCCTTGCTCTTCTAGAAACCTATCTTCAAGAATGGAACTAAAAATCACCGAACCCTACATTTGATGAGAATGTACGCAAGAGTATGCGTTAGTACAAAAGTACTAAATATGATATCTAGCATAACATCATAAGAGCATAACATAAGGGTTAGTCAACATAAGCCATATGCCATAATCATAAGAGATACTTCATGAAACATAAACTATAAGAATAATAGACAATATCATAATCATAAGAAAAGTCTCCAACATAGGCATCATATAAGCATTAGTCAACCCTTAGTCCTTTATATCATAAGAGAACTACTTCTCAAGTAACCTCAAAGCATACTTGTGCAATGCATGGATGAGACCCCATAATCCCACCCACACTAAGTACAACTTTTAAGTCATCATAATCATACTTATAATCTTAGGATCTCATCCTTAGCTTACTTCACATAGACAAGGAAATCTCTCACCTTTAGTCAATCTTAACAAGGAAGGCAACTATAGCACAATCCTATCTAAACATACATCTTATAAGAGAACACTTTCTAGGTAACCTTAAGTCATACTTGTGCAATGCATGAATAAGACCCCATAATCCTATCCATAATAAGTACCACTTTAGGTCCTCATACTCACACTTCTAAGTTAGGGACTAGTCCCTCTTTTAAAGCATTGGAACCCTAGGAGGTACTTATTTAAGTTCATCTTAGTTCCTCTTCTTTATTATCTTGAACATTATGAGATACTTCATTAAGCATGTCTAAGTTCATTATTAACTTGAACACTATGAGATACTTCATTAAGAATGTCTAAGTTCATGATTCTTTATGAACACTATGAGATACTTCACTAAGCATGTCTAAGTTCATTATGCTTTTGAACACTTGGAGATACCCTTTAGTTCATTGGATAAGGAGATTGTTACTAGAAACCCCGACTTCTCTATGTGAAGGCTTCCATCTCATGAGACCTACTTTTGGGAAAACCCGAACTCTACTATGTGAGAGTTCCCCCTTTCCCAGACTCAACTAGGTGTGAGAATCCTCTCTTCTTGGAGACCCAAACCCGACTATCTGTGAAATTCCTTCTCATTGTCAATATCCATTAGGGCCAAGCATACAACCCTGTAACACCTGAGAACTAGTAAGCTAAATTAGAGCCTTAGGTGAGGGTTCTAGAGTTTGACGTGAAGGTTAGAATCGTAGAAATGACCTCCCATACTTAGAATGAAGGGTTTAGGGGTTATACATCAAGGTATGACTCCCCAAGGACCAACCAAGGGTCCTTGAGGAGGACCCTAGAAACTACCTAAAAGCTACCAAAAATTAGACCACCCACGATTGGGGACCCATGCTCGGTAGGGGTTTCACGCCTCATGAATGGGGTCGTGGGTCAAGACTCCAAAAGTGGGGTTGCATACCACCACCCACGGAGGACCAGAACAACCCGTTGGTCCATGTACGGCCCATGGGTCGGGGTCTCATATGTTGGGCAGTGTAGTCCCTTAGGCGGTTTAAGTTAGGGGTTAAGAGAATGTTCTAGAATTAATTAGTTATTAAGTAGGGTAATTTTATTAGTAATTATACCACCTATATAAATCTATTAGACCATTAATTAAGGAATTCTAAATCATTATTTTCAATTCACCAGAGAGATCCAATTCCCTCCAAGAAATTCTCTCTCTAGGAAGCAAAGAAGAAGAAGAAGAAGAAGAAGAAGAAGAAGAAGAAGAAGAGAAGCAAGTTAGGGAAAATTCCTCCATTGTTGCAAGCATTGTGAGGGATTTATAATCAAGGTATGATAGATTATTCATCCATGGAGCCCTCTAGATTTCTCCCAATTGTGAAGATGAATCCCAATTCTAGCTAGGGTTTCTTTCTATATTGTGGGTAGTGTTGAGTGTGAATGCAATTGAGTGGATATTACTTGTTTATGATTGTTTTAGTATTGAATCATGATATTATGATGATATTATATGTTTTACATGGCTAACCCTAGTTAATTGATGAAATTGTAGTAAAGTGGGTTTGGGCCTTAAAGAGGGAAATAGAAGACTTAGAGATGATCTTCTAGAATTGATGTTATGAGTAGTAATTGTTCAAGAATAGAAACATGAATTGAATTAGATTATGTTATATATGATGGATCATGACTAGTAAAGCTTGAAGTTGAACCTTTATGATGATTTAGGACTAGAATCACTTGATAATGAAGAATGTGATTAGAATGCCTTGAAATTTAGGTATTAATGATGATTGTAAGAAGTAAAGCTTTGAGAGTAAGGCTTGTTGTGAAGCATGTTGATTCCTAGGGCTTTGAGGGTAAAGCTAATATGTTGAATTGTATATGCTTAAGAACACTTTGAGAGTAAAGTGTCTATGATCATGATATGTTGTTGTGTTGTTGAAAGGACATTCTCACATACACACACCTAAGTATGAATATGATATGAGGTGAAAGATTTTCTCACATAGAATGATTCTAGGTTGAAAGACTTACTTACCTAAAATGAATCAAAGCATGTTAGACTAGAATAGCTTGAAGTTGTGACATAAGGTCGCTTAATGAATAGCTTGATTTGGTATGATAAGACCATGCTTGGTAGCTTGAGTAAGGAGTTCTCATGGTATCCTTGGATTGAACCATAGTGCTTTTCCAAAGGGTAACTTGAAATAGAATCATAGAATGCTTTCATAATAGCATGACTTGGTTAGGACAAGACCATTTCATGGTAGCTTAGGATTGAGAAACCATACTCTCCTAAGGCTAACCTACATTAGCATCATAGGGTGTTTGCATGGTAGCATGACTTAGTTGGTATAAGACTATTTCATGGTAGCTAGGATGGAACAATTGTACCCTTCATAGAATAGCTTAGACTTGCATGTTTGTTATGTTTTTCCATGGTAGCTTGGTCTAACCCAATATGGTGACTTTCCTTGTATAGCTTGGACTTGCATTTTAGTATGCTATTCCTTTGGTAGCTTGGTCTAGCCTAATAGGGTGCTATTATTTGGTCGTCTTGAAATAATAAATAGTAATCATTGAAGTATGATAGCCTAAAATAGTACTTAGCATGGGTAGTATTATGAGGTCTTATTCATGCATTGCACAAGTATAACTTGAAGCTACTTATGAAGTATGTCTCTTATGTGTTGCATGCTTAGCTTGGATTCAGTAATAGTACTTTTCCTTGGTAGCCTTGAATAGGTGAATTATGACCATTCATGAGTAATGACTTGTCTTGGACTAGTAAATAGGTACTCTTCCATGACTATTATGAATATGAGGGACAAGTCCCTAATCTAAGTAGCATGTATGTGATGGAACTAAATTACTTCAAGGAAGTATTGTAAGCATGTTCTAATATGAGATTCGCCTATATAATATATGTTTAGCTTTAATTGTTGCTATAGTTGCCTTCCATGATATGTTGGACTAAAGGTGAAGATTCCCTTGTCTATGAGAAGTAAGCTAAGGATGATACCATAAGATGGTAAGTATGATTATGATGACCTAAAAGTGATACTTGGTGTGGGTGGGATTATGGGGTCTCATCCATGCATTGCACAAGTATTCTTTGAGGTTACTTGAGAAGTAGTTCTCTTATGATATGAAGGAATAAGGGTTGAGTAATGCTTATATGATGCCTATGTTGGAGACTTTGCTATGATTATGATATTGTCTCTTATGCTTATAGTTATGTTTCATGAATTATCTCTTATGATTATGGCTTATGTGGACTAACTCTTATGTTGTGCTCTTATGATGTTATGCTAGCTATCATATTTAGTACTTTTATACAAACACATACTTTTACCTACATTCTCATCAAATATAGGGTCTGGTGATTTGAGTTCCATTCTTGAAGATAGGTTTCTAGAAGGGCAAGGAGTTGAAGACTTGGTGAGTTCTCATAGCTTCGAGGATATAGCCACCATTTCCTTTTATGTATTTTATTTTCATGTCTTGAGACTATTGTATGGGCTATGTCCCAAGTGCTATTCAAGTATTGTTTTAGATGGTTTGAGACAAAAAGTGTAGTAAGACTTCCGCTTCGTTTTATAAAGACTTTGATTGTATGAAAAAGGTTTTAAAATTCCGCAATTTTCTATTATCTTATGTTATGCTATGGTAAGGGCTTGTATGAGACCCCTTCGGGGTCAAGTACTCCATGTTACAACTAGGGTGTACCATTGGGTCGTGACAAACTTAGTAATCAGAGCACAAGGTTTAGAATGGTTCTAGGATGTCACAAACCACATCTAGTAGAGTCTTGTTCATAAATGTGAAGCGCACCGCATTTATGAAGAGGAGGCTATTTGATGTTTAGGAAATCTCACTTCTTCATTCTCTAAGTTGTGCCATAGAGTTTGGCTCTATTAGGTCTTTCTCCTAATCCGTGCCCTATGGTTTTTCAGGGTATGGCTAATACAAGGGAAAATGCTAGGAGGAATGAGGATGACAATGAGGAGCAAGAGGTTCCTCTTTGAGTTCCACCCCAAGCTCCTCCTCAAGCTCCAATTGATCCTTCGGATATGTCGAATGTAGAGATTAGGTCGGCTCTCCAAATGTTGGCCCAAGCTTTGACTACTCAAGCTCAAACTGTGATGGATCAAATCAATAGAGATATAGTAGCTCCAGTGAATCCTAATGCAAATTCTACGGAATTAAGAGTGAGAGAGTTTTTGAGGATTAACCCTCTGGAGTTTTATGGCTCCAAGGTGGAGGAAGATCCTCAAGGGTTTATAGATGTATTGTATAAGGTTCTAGCTATCATGGGGTTGACTTCGGGAGAGAAAGCGGAGTTAGCCGCTTACCAATTAAGGGGTGTAGAACAAGTATGGTACGAACAATGGAAATATGGTAGGCTGGTAGGAGCGGGTCCCATAGAGGGAAGGGTTCAAAGAAGCATTCCTTGATAGGTTCTTTCCCCGAGAGTTGAGGGAAGATAAGGTGGAAGAGTTCATTAACCTTAGGCAAGGTAGCATAAGTGTTAAGGAGTATGCCTTGGAATTTACCCAACTATCCAAGTATGCTCTATCTATGGTAGTAGATTCGAGAGATAGGATGAGTAGGTTCTTGACGGGGGTGTCCGATTTGGTAGCAAAAGAATGCCGTACGACAATGCTCCATGATAATATGGATATCTCACGTCTTAAGGTGTATGCTCAACAAATGGAGGAGGAGAAACTCAAGGATAAATATAGGGAGAAAAAGAAGTCTAGGATGGATGATGATAAGTCCTTTCATGATGGGTCCGATGGAAATGGTCACTCTAGGAAGCGACAAAGGTTTTCCAGACAAGGTTCTTTTAATAATCCTAAGAATAAGGAAGAGAGGGTGTCTAACCCTAAACCACTTGGAATTAGCAATGAGTCTCTATGGTCTACTTGTGCTAGGTGTTGTAAGAGACACGAGGGTAGGTGTTTGGCCGGTAGAGAGGGTTGCTTTAATTGTGGTGAGAGTGGCCACAAGATAAAAGATTGTCCAAAGGCAAGGGCTACAATAAGAGAGGGTAATCAAGTTTCCACTAGTGGTTCAGATGAGATTGTTCAAAAGAAGAATAGGTTCTATGTCCTCCAAGCTAAAAATGATCAAGAGTGATCTCCGAATGTTGCTACCGGTATGTGTTTTCAGTTTTATCTAGATTCCGATGTGGCTTGTTTTTTATGACTTGATAGATTTGATATGATAGACTTTGATGTTGTCTTTAGTATGAGTGAGCTTCATTGTTGCTCTTATGTTATAGATGGTCCTTAGAAAGTCAACCTAGGCTTACTCCCAAAGGGGAGATGGTGTGCCTATATAGCAAGGTCATTGTGTGTCTATGTGTGGCCATGATTTCTTTATGTGCATGTTCATGAAAAATCTTAGAACTTGATAGGAATAACTTATATGCATTGTTTTACCTCATGTTGTAGTGCATTGAGTTGAGTTGCCTATTTGACTTCATGAGATGAATATATGAGTACGCCTTAGTTTGAAGTGGAAAGATTCCTCCTTGAATAAATGCTTTTTGAAGAGTAAATTTCATATAGGATCCATAAAGGTACGTTGAGCATCCTTTAGCTAGGAGATGGTAGTTTCTCCTTGAATATGAGTAGATATAGAATTTCATACATTTTGGGTTGCTAGATATAGTTCCTACTCCCTTGTGTTGCATTGAATATGTTTAGCTTGGAGTTGAAGTTTTCCTCCTTGGTTGTGTGTATTTAGATGTGTTGCATGCATGATGGGTTGCTAGTCTAGAGTTGTGACCTTAAGAAGAGCCTAGACTGTCATTTGAAGTGCCTAGGTAACACCCGAGAACTAGTAAGCTAAACTAGAGCCTTAGGTGAGGGTTCTAGAGTTTGATGTGAGGGTTAGAGTCATAGAAATGACCTCCCGTACTTAGAATGAAGGGTTTAGGGGTTAAACATCAAGGTACGTGTAACACCCCGAAAAAATAGTAGATCAAACTAGAGCCAAACGTAAGGGTTAAAAATCATAAAATGACTCCCCGTATACTAGAAGACCAATTAGGGTTGAAATGAGGGCTATATGAGACAAGGCCAAGGGGCAAGTGCCAAGGAAAAGGGGCCAAGACAAGGCCAAAGGCCAAGGCTGCCCTAGCATGGAGCACACTGCCCCACCTTCACAAGTGGAACCACAGATCGTGGTCCACACCTTGGCTCGTGAAGGTGGCTCGTGAAGCTTCCTTGGGCATGGAAAAGTGGCTACCAAAAGTCCTAGCCTCTGCCTCAACTTCACGAAAGGGAACACAGATCGTGGTCTTGACCATAACTCGTGGAGCCCTTCGTGAATGAGACTTGGGCAAGGTGGCTTGGGGGCACCAAGTAGCCTAGCTACTGCCTCACCCTTCACAAGGCTGACTTGTGAAGATGCCTTAGGCGAGGCAGACTTGTGATCCAAAATCCTAGCCGCTGCCTCACCCTCACGAGAAGGATCACGGGTCATGGTCCACACCACGGCTCGTGAAGGTGGCTCGTGGTCCCTGACTTGGTGACTTAAATGAAGGTTAGTTAAGTCATTTTCCTTTTTAGTCCAATTAAAGTAGGGTCGTTTTGGGTATTTTTAGGGGTATTATATAAGTCATTTTAAGTCCAAATTCACCCAAAACCAATTCATTATACTCAAACACCCAAATCAAACCCAAAATTTCTCTTCCTCTCAATATTTCTCTCCCTAAACTTAAAGAAGAAGAAAGGAGCCATTGGAGCTAGGGTTGGTGGATTTCAATGATCCTTCCTCAAATTTCTTGGGTATTTCTAATCAAGGTATGGTTGATTTTCATCTATGGGTAGTCTTCACCTATAGAGGCCCCTCAAAAGTTGGTTTTCAAGATTTCCAATTTCCCCCAAACCTAGGGTTTTCAATCTATGTCATGGGTATCCTTCCAAAACGTTTTCAATTGTTTATTTATGGTTGATTATGGTTGGTTATGATGAATTATAGTTGGATTGATGGAGTTTTGTTGAATTATGATGAAAATCCCGCATGGACCCATGATTCCCCCATATTGATAAATTATGAATTGATGATGTGGGTTGGTTGATATTAGTAGTATGCCAATTGATTATGTTTATGTTGAATTAGTTATTGAATCATGAAATTCCCCTTATATTATGTAGTAATTGTATATGTTTGGGTTGATGGTGATTCATGGCCCTTGAAGGGAAAAAGTATAAGGGTTTGTGCATTTGTATGAAAATTGTGAATAAACTTATGAGTCACTTAGAAAGTGAAAATCCTATGATGATTGTGTAAATGTGGTATTGTTGAAAGGACATTCTCCCCTACCTTACACATGACTATGTATGATATGTTTATGACTATGATAGTATTGTTGTGTTGAATGAAAGGCTATTCTCATGAGCACACTATGAATATGATGTGAAAGGTTTACTCACATGTTGATGATTCTAAGGTTGAAAGGACATTCTCACCGAATGAATCTATGAGCTATTATGACACCATGTTGGTTTGAGTGTCTAGTGCATTGTTTCATGAACATGAACTTAAGTAAAGACTTAATATGAAGTTAAAGGGAATTATGCTTAGCACCGAGTGGATATGAGTATGAGATGGGTTCCTTTACGCTAGTAGTCCGGGTTCCCAATATAGTTGTCTCATGAGATGGAAACCTTCATGTTAGTAGTCCGGGTTTCTAGTAGCAATCTCCCTATCCCATAAGTATGTGCCCACATAGGTCTTTAGCTAATGGATCCACCTAAAAGCTAATATGTTAGTTCTACCTTAGGAAAGTAGGACACCTCTTTTTGGTGTGGGGGTAAGACACCGGATTCCATGTAGCTCACATGGTCTATGTCGGTTAAGGCTATATTTCCCTATATGATAAGAATATGAATATGAAAAGAATATGAACTATAACTATGGCTTCTTAAGAGGTACTACTTAGTATAAGTAGGCTTATGGGACTCCATTTGTGCATTGCACAAGTAGGCTTCAAGAGTGGTTGTGGTAAGGTTCTCTTATGCTATGATGACTTCTGAATTATGCATGTATGATATGAATTGTTGTTAAGGATGACTTTACTTGCTACAAGTTATGAATATAAAAATCTCATTGTCTATGAATGTTGGCAAATAATGAGGTCAAGTTAAGATATGTATGATGTTGGTGATCTAAAAGTGGTACTTGGCATATGGTAGGGTTATGGGATCTTGCCTTTGCATTGCACTAGTATAGCTTTGGGTTGCTTATGATATGGTTTGACTTATGTTTCTTCATAAATGTGCATGATGACTTTTAAACTTGATAAATGCATGGTTTCAACTAAATGTCCCTTTTATGCATGTTTTAAGGATTTTCTATGCATGGCTTCCATACTTAGTACATTAATTGTGCTGACCCATATTTTCTATCTTTTCCATAAGTATAGGTTCCGGTCATTGAGGTTGCTTCTCTTTGGTTGAAGGTTTGGATCGATTCTCTCCTTGCCTTGTCGAGTCCTCATGGTTCGACGACAAGAGACATTCTTTCTAGTTTCCTTTCATATGTTCTACTTAGAGAATTTATTGTAAAAGGCTATGTCCTTATTTGAGAATCTATTGTAGTATATGGTTCATTGAGATAATTTTAGACTCTTATTCTTTGATATTAAAGAAAGAACTTCGATTGTAAAAGTTTTAAATTTTCTGCATTATTTCTATTACCTATGTTTATGATTATGCTAAGGGCTTGTATGAGACCCCTTCGGCATCGAGTACGCCATGCTATGTCTAGGGGGTACCCCTGGGTTGCGACAAATGTGGTAATCAGAGCACAAGATTTAGAATGATTCTAGGATGATATCTCATGAACCACGTCTAGTAGAGTCTTGTTCATAAGTGTGAAGCGCGCCACATTTATGAATGAGAGGCTATAAGATGCTTAGGAAAACTCACTTCTTGCATTACTCTTTAGTCGTGCCTTAGAGTTTTAACTTTATGAAGTCTTTTTCCTAACCCTTTTCTTGTGTCTATAGGATATGAATACAAGAAGGGCGACCGCAAGAAGGATGGAAGGGGAGAATATGAATGAGGGAGTTCCTCCCCAAGGTCCTCAAGATGCTCAAATTCCTCAAGCTCCTATTGATGTGGGGTCTATGAGAAATGTGGAAATAAGGTCGAATCTCCAGGTATTGACCCAAGCCGTGACGGCCCAAGTCAATAGGGATGCTAGGCCTTATGTGAACCCCAATGTAAGTACAACCGCTTTAAGGATAAGGGATTTCACAAGAATGAACCCTCATATGTTCTTTGGTCCAAAGTGGAGGAAGACCCACAAGGGTTTATTGATGAGATCTTTAAGGTGCTTTATGCTATAAGAGTGTCTCAACAAGAGAAGGTGGAACTAGCTGCCTACCAATTGAAGGATGCGGCTCAAGTTTGGTATGAGCAATGGAAGGGTGAAAGACCCGTATGAGCGGGTCCGATAGAATGGGAATTGTTCAAGTAGGTCTTCCTTGATAGGTTCTTTCCCTTAGAGTTGAGGGAACGAAAGATGCAAGAGTTCATAAATCTTAGACAAGAGGGTTTGAGTGTGAAGGAATATGCCCTTAAATTCACCCAATTGTCTAAATATGCTCCAACCTTGGTAGCGGACTCTAGGGCCAAGATGAACAAATTTATTATGGGGATATCCGACTTGGTAGTCAATGAATGTCATTCGGCAATGCTCATCCCAAGTATGAATATTTCACGTCTTATGGTTCATGCCGAACAAATTGAGGGACAAAAAGTCAAGCAAGTGAATAGGGAAGTGAAGAAGGCAAGGACCGATGATGGGACTTTTTCCAAGGGTAAATTTAAGAGCCAAGGTAGACCAAGGTTCAAGAGAAATTTTTCCAACCAAGGATCCTCTAGCACTCCAAGGGTCAACAAATATAGGGTGTCTAACCCTAAGCCACAAGGAGGTAATAATAGTGGTACTTATATTGATAGACCTAATTGTGCAAAGTGTGGCAAAAAGCATGATGGCAAGTGCCTAGTTGGCACAAATGGTTGCTATAGTTGTGGGAAGAGGGGCCATATGAAGAGAGATTATCCTATGCTAAGGGCTCAAGGAAGAGAGGGCAAACAAGTCCCTCATAGTGGCTCAAATTCCAATGCTCCCAAGTAGAATCACTTTTATGCTCTTCAATCCCGAGGTGACAAAGAGAGTTCCCCGGATGTAGTAACAGGTACGTTGCAAGTCTTTTCCATTGATGTTTATGCATTGTTAGACCTCGGTGCCACTTTGTCATTTGTTACCCCTTTTGTGGTAATGAAATTTGAAATACTCCCCGATGTGTTTGAAGAAACTTTTTCGGTTTCTACCCCGGTTGGTGACTCGGTAGTGACAAAAAGAGTCTATAGGAGTTGTCCTATTTCCTTATCCCATAAAGTTCCCTTGGCTGATTTAGTGGAGTTAGACATGTTAGATTTTGATGTAATTTTGGGTATGGATTAGTTGCATGCATTTTATGCCTCTATTGATTGTAGGACTCGGGTAGTAAAGTTCCAATTTCCAAATGAGTCTACTTTAGAGTGGAAGGGGGGAAATTCTATCCCTAGAGGTCAATTTGTTTCTTGTCTCAAAGCTAGGAAAATGATCTCCAAGGGGTGCATTTACCATATTGTTAGGGTTATGGATGTTGAGTCCGAAACCCCTTCCTTAGAGTCAGTCCCCATGGTGAGTGAGTTTCTGGAAGTCTTTCCCAATGACTTGCCCGGCATTCCTCATGAATGGGAAATAAACTTTGGCATTGATCTCATTCCAAATACACAACCTATATCCATCCCTCCATATAGAATGGCTCCGGCCGAGTTGAAAGTATTGAAGGAACAACTCAAGGATTTGTTAGACAAAGGCTTTATTCAACTGAGTATATCTCCATGGGATGCTTCGGTATTGTTTGTTAGGAAGAAGGATGGGTCCCTTAGAATATGTATTGACTACCGCCAATTGAACAAGGTGACTATAAAGAATAAGTATCCTTTTCCTAGGATTGCCGATTTGTTTGATCAACTTCAAGGGGCTAACTATTTCTCCAAAATAGATCTTCGTTCGGATTACCATCAACTAAGGGTAAAAGGGGTTGACATTCCCAAGATGACCTTTAGGACCCGGTCCAGTCACTTTGAATTTGTGGTTATGTCATTTGGGTTGACAAATACCCCAGCGACATTCATGGATTTAATGAATAAGGTGTTTAGACACTACCTTGATATGTTCGTGACAATGATTATTGACGATATTTTGATCTATTTAAGGAGTGAAAATGAGCACATGAACCATTTGAAGATTGTATTGCAAGTCCTTAAAGACCACCAATTGTATGCGAAGTTTAGTAAGTGTGAGTTTTGGCTAAGGTCCGTAGCCTTGCTTAATCATATTGTGTCAAGCAAGGGTATTGATGTAGATCCTAAGAAGACGTATGCGGTCAAGGGTTGGCCTAGACCTCTAACACCTACTGATATTAGAAGCTTTTTGGGTTTGGCCGGTTACTATAAGAGGTTTATTGATGGTTTTTCCTCTATTGATTCTCCGTTGATGGACTTGACTCCAAAGAAAGCTAAGTTTGTGTGGTCAGAGGCTTGTGAGAAAAGCTTCCAAGAATTGAAAGATAAACTTACTTTCACTCTGGTGTTGACCTTACCGGAGGGTACCGAGGGGTTTGTGGTATATTGTGACACTTCTCGAGTGGGTTTGGGATGTGTCCTTATGCAACATGGTAAAGTAATTGCCTATGCTTCGAGGCAACTCAAAGTACATGACAATAATTACCCAACTCACGATCTCGAATTAACGGTGGTATTCTTTGCCTTGAAAATATGGAGGCACTACCTATATGGGTTCCATGTAGATGTTTTCATCGATCACAAGAGTCTTCAATACGTGTTTACCCAAATAGACTTGAATCTCCGACAAAAAAAGTGGTTAGAACTTTTAAAGGATTATTACATGAGTGTGCTTTACCACCCTGACAAGGCTAATGTAGTTGCAGATGCCCTAAGTCGATTGTATATGAGTAGTGTGGTTCATATAGAGGACGAGAAGAAGGAGTTAGTTCGTGATGTACATAGGTTGGCCCGGTTAGGTGTCCAACTAGTAGATTCCACCAAGGGTGGTGTCATGGTCCATCATGATTCCAAATCATCCTTTGTGGTTGATGTGAAGTCTAAACAAGGTCTTGATCCCATATTGATGGAGTTGAAAGAGTCGGTACTCAACAAGTCCTTTGAGGCTTTCTCCCAAGAAGGAGATGGGGTGCTTAGGTACCAAGGTAGATTATGTGTTCCGGATGTGGATGGCTTAAGGGAGAACATTTTAGAAGAGGCTCATGGTTTGCGATATTCTATTCATCTAGGAGCCACCAAGATGTACCGTGATCTACGGAAAGTCTATTGGTTGAACGTCATGAAGAAGGTATAGCGGATTTTGTAGCCAAATGTCCGAATTACCAACAAGTTAAGGCCAAACATCAAAGACTCGGAGGTTTGTCCCAAGATATAGATATTCCCACTTGGAAGTGGGAGGATGTGAATATGGACTTTGTTGTGGGTTTGCCTCGTACTAGGAGGCAACATGATTCTATTTGAGTCATCGTTGATAAGATGACGAAATCCGCCCACTTTATTCCCGTCAAGGTTTCATTTTCGGCAGAAGATTATGCCAAATTGTATATCAAGGAGATAGTGAAGCTGCATGGAGTTCCCTCATCTATCATTTCGGATCGGGGTACTCAATTTACTTCACACTTTTGGAAGGATTTCCAAAAAGGGCTTGGTACCAATGTTAAGCTTAGTACCACTTTTCATCCTCAAATGTATGGTCAAGCGGAACGCACCATTCAAACCTTAGAGTATATGTTGAGGGCGTGTGTCATAAATTTTCAAGGTAATTGGGATGACCATCTGTAACACCCTAGAAAATAGTAGGTTAAACTAGAGCCTAAACTTAAGGTTAAAAAATCATAAAATGACTCCCCGAATTTTTAGTAAGTCATTTAGGGTTGAAACGAGCCTTATTGAGTAAAGACCAAGGGGCAAGTGCCAAGGCCAAGGGGCCAAGCCAAGGCCAAAGGCCAAGGCTGCACCTAGCTAGAAGCATACTGCCCCACCTTCACAAGGGGGACCACGAGTCGTGGTCCACTCCACGGCTCGTGAAGGTGGTCGTAAAGCCTCCTTGGCCATGAAAATGTGGCACCATTTTCCCTAGCTACTGCCTTAACTTCCAAGGCCATCACCACGGTCTGTGGTCATGACCACAACCATATGAGGTGCTCGTGGAGTTTCCTTAGGGAATGAGCAAGGACCCCTAAGTGGTGAGGCTACTGCCTCAAGGACCATGAGAGGGACCACAACTCGTAGTCTTGACTACCGCTCATGAAGCCCCTCGTGGTAATGACTTGGGCTCAAGTGCCTCATGCCACCAAAAGGGAGCTACTGTCCCAACCTTCACGAGGGGGACCAGGGGTCGTGGTCCACACCACGGCTTGTGAAGGTGGGTCGTGGTCCCTGACGGGTACCACTAAATGAAGGCCTTTAGGTCATTTCCTTTTTAGTCCAATTAAAGTGGGGGTATTTTGGGCATTTTTAGGGGAAGTTTATATATTGTTTTTAAGTCAAATTTCACAAGAGTTGGTCATTATTCACAAACACCCCATTGAAATAAAAAACTCCCTCCTCTCTAAAAAATTCTCTATCTAAACTCAAGGAAGAAGAAGAAGAAACCATTGGAGCTAGGGTTTGTAGATTCTCAAGGTTCTTCCCCAAATTTCTTGTCGATTCTTAATTGACGTATGGATGCTTTTCATCCTTGGGTATATATCACTCAAGGAGTACCTTCAAATTATGTTTCAAGATTCCAAATCCCCCAATTCTAGGGTTTTCAATCTCTAACATGGGTCTTCTTCCAAAACGTTTTTCATTGTTTAATTATGGTTTATTTTGGTTGATTATGATGATTTATGATTGGAATGTTGGAGTATTGATGTTTTATGATGAAAATCTCCCTTGGAACCATGATTTCCCCTTTTTCCTAAATTGTGAATTATGTATGGCTTGATAGATGATGGGAACTTGACAATTGATTATGTTTATGTTTATTAATTTGTTGAATCATGAAATTCCCCTATCTAGTGTTGTAATTCTAGAAGTTAGGGTTGATCTTGATTCATGGCCTTGAAGGGAAACTTGTTAGGGTTCATACATGTTGATGAGAATTGTATGAGAACTTATGATTCACTAATGTAGTGAGAATCCTATGAATATTATGTAATTATGGTATTGATGCAAGATCCTTCTTCCCTATACCTTTTACACTTGATTATGCATGAAGTATATATGTATGTTTATGATAAGCTTGTTGTGTTGATTCAAAGGCCATTCTCATGAACACACTATGAATATGATGTGAAAGGTTACTCACATGTTGATGATTCTAAGGGTGAAAGGACATTCTCACCTAATGAATCTATGAGCTGTTATGGTATTATGTTGGTTGGGTGCCTAGTACATTCGCTTGTGAACATGAACTTAACTAAAGACTTAATATGACTATTAAAGGGAATTATGCTTAGCACCGAGCGGATATGAATAATGAGATGAAAGCTTTACGTTTAGCAAGTCCGGCTTCCCAATGTATGTTGTCTTATGGGATGGAAACCTTTTACGCTAGTAGTCCGGGTTTGTATTAGCAATCCCCATATCCCATAACTGTGTGCCCACATAGATCTTTAGCTAGTGGATCCACCTAAAAGCTATTATGAAAGTTCTACCTTAGGCAAATATGTCACCTCTTTTCGGTGTGGGGGTAGAACACCGGATTCCATGTAGCTCACATGGTCTATGTCGGTTAAGGCTAAACTTACCTATATGATATGAATACGAACTATGATAAGAACATGGACTTTAATTATAACTTCTTGAGAGGTACTACTTAGTATGAGTGAGGGTATGGGACTTCACTTATGCATTGCACAAGTGGGCTTTAAGAGGGGTTTTCTTATGTTATGATGACTTATGGATTATGTATGAAAGGTATGCATGAATGTTAAGGTTGACTTTACTTGTTACAAGCTATGAACATGAATGACTTCTTACTTATGTATGTTGATTATGAATGAGGTAAAAGTAAGATATGTATGTTGTTGGTAGCCTAAATGTGATACTTAGCTTTTGGTAGGGTTATGGGATCTTACCTTTGCATTGTACTAGTATGGCTTTGGGTTGCTTGTATGTTGGTTTGACTTATGTTTATTCACAAATGTGCATTATGGCTTTTAAACTTGATAAAGGCATGATTTCAACTAAATGTCCCTTTTATGCATGTTTTGAGGATTTTGTGCATGGCTTCCATAGTAATTAGTACATTATTTGTACTAACCCATATTTTCTACATTCTATGAGTTCAGGTTTCGGTCGTTGATTCGTACTTCTCCTTTCAAGTGAAGCTTGAGTTGACTATTCCCTAAGCTTGGTGAGTTCTCAAGTTTGAGGACGGATTACTCATTTCTAGTTTTATTGTACTTTCCTATTTTGAGACTTTATTGATGTAAAGGGATTTTGATCCTATTCGCACTCTCTACTGTACTAGATGGCTATTGAGACAAGTCTAGATTCTTATTTTCGTTTATGAAAAAGAAGTTGACTTCTATTGTAAAAGTTTTAAATTTTCCATAATTAATATATGTCTTTATGTTATGATTATTCTAAGGGCTTGTATGAGATCCCTTCGGTGTCAAGTACGCCATGTTACTCTTAGGGGGTAACCCCGGGTCGTGACAAACTTGGTAATCAGAGAATAAGGTTATAGAATGATTCTAGGATGATGTCTCATGAACCACGTCTAGTAGAGTCTTGTTCATAAGTGTGTAGCGCGCCACACCTATGAATGAGAGGCTATAAGATGTTTAGGAACTTTCACTTCTTTCATTACTCCTTAGTCGTGCCTTAGAGTTCTAACTCAATGAAGTCCTTTTCCTAACCCTTTCCTTGTGCATGTAGGAATATGGCTACAAGAAGGGAGGCCGTAAGAAGAGTGGAAGAGGAGATTGCTAATGAGGGAGTTCCTCCCCAAGGTCCTCAAGGGCCTCAAGTTCCTCAAGCTCCTAATGATGAGGGGGCTATGACCAATATGGAGATAAGGACGGCTCTCCAAACATTGAGTCATGCTTTAACAACTCAAGTCACTAGGGATGCTAGAGTTCAAGTGAAACCCAATGCAAGTACAACCGCTTCAAGGATTAGGGATTTCACAAGAATGAATCCCCCTACATTCTATGGCTCCAAAGTGGATGAAGACCCACAAGGGTTTATTGATGAAGTGTTTAAGGTGCTTGATGCTATGGGTGTGTCTCCACAAGAGAAGGCAAAACTAGACGCCTACCAATTGAAAGATGTGGCTCAAGTATGGTATGAGTAATGGAAGGATGAGAGAACCGTGAGAGCGGACCCAGTTGATTGGGAAGTGTTCAAGTCGGCCTTCCTTGATAGGTTTTTCCCACTAGAGTTGAGGGAGAGAAAGATGCAAGAATTCATCAACCTTTGCCAAGGAAGTATGAGTATGAAGGAGTATAGCCTTAAGTTCACCCATTTGTCTAAATATGCTCCAACCTTAGTGGCGGACTCTAGGGCCAAGATGAACAAATTTGTTATGGGGATATCCAACTTGGTAGTCAATGAATACCATTCGGCAATGCTCATCCGAAGTATGAATATTTCACGTCTCATGGTTCATGCCGAACAAATTGAGGAACAAAAGCTCAAGCCAGTGAATAGATAAGTGAAAAGGAAAAGGACCGATGATGGGAATTCTTCCAAGGGTAGATTTGAGATTCAAGGTAAACCAAGGTTCAAGAATAGGTTTTCCAACCAAGGATCCTCTAGAACTCCAAGGGTCAATAAATATAGGGTGTCTAACCCTAAGCCACAAGGAGGTAATGGTGGTAGCTCTTATGTTGAAAGACCTAGTTGTTCAAAGTGTGGCAAGAAGCATGAAGGAAAGTGCCTAGTTGGCACGGATGGTTGCTTTAATTGTGGGAAGAGCGGTCATATAAAGAGAGGTTATCCCATGTTAAAAGTTCAAGGGAGAGAGGGCAAACAAGTCCTTCCATGTGGCTCAAATTCTGATGCTCCCAAGAAGAACTGCTTTTATGCTCTTCAATCCCGAGGTGACCAAGAGAGCTCCCCAGATATTGTTACGGGTATGTTGCAAGTTTATCTTTTGTTACAAGAGAGCTCCCCATTGCTGTTTATGCATTATTAGACCCGGTGCCACTTTATCTTTTGTTACACCTTTTGTGGCTACGAAATTCAAAGTGCTCCCCGAAGAGTTACTAGAACCTTTTTTGGTGTCTACCTCGGTTAGTGATTCGATAGTGGTGTAAGAAGAGTCTATAGGAGTTTTCCTATTTGTTTGTCTCAAAAAGTCACTTTGGTTGATTTGGTAGAATTAGACATGCTTGATTTTGATATAATTTTGGGCATTGATTGGTTGCATGCATGTTATGCTTCAGTAGATTGTAGGACCCGTGTGGTCAAATTTCATTTTCCAAAGGATCCAATTTTAGAGTGAAGAGGGGGGAATTCTATTCCTAGAGGTCAATTTGTTTCATGTCTAAAAGATAGAAAATGATCTCCAAAGGGTGCATGTATCATATTGTTAGGGTTATGGAAGTTGAGTCCAAGGTCCCTTCTTTAGACTCGGTCCCCGTGGTGAGTGAGTTTCCAGAAGTCTTTCCCGATGACTTGCCCGACATTCCTCCCGAACGGGAAATAGACTTTGGCATTGATCTTTTGGCGGATACACAACTCATATCTATTCCTCCTTATAGAATGGCTCCGGCCGAATTGAAAGAGTTGAAGGAGAAACTCAAGGACTTATTAGACAAGGGTTTTATTCAACCAAGCATATCTCCATGGGGTGCTCCGGTATTATTTGTGAAGAAGAAAGATGGGTCCCTTAGGATGTGTATTGATTACCGCCAATTGAACAAGGTCACTATAAAGAATAAGTATCCTATTTCTAGGATTGACAATTTGTTTGATCAACTCTAAGGGGTTAACTTTTTCTCCAAAATAGATCTTCGTTCGGGTTACCATCAATTAAGGGTTAGAGGATGTGACATTTCCAAGACGGCCTTTAGGACCCGGTATGGTCACTACGAATTTGTGGTTATGTCTATTGGGTTAACAAATCCCCCGGCGGCATTCATGGACCTAATGAATAGGGTATTTAGGCAATATCTTGATTCATTTGTGATCATCTTTATTGATGATATTTTGATCTATTCGAGATGTGAGGGTGAACATATGGATCATTTGATGATTGTATTGCAAGTCCTTAAAGACCACCAATTGTATGCGAAGTTTTGCAAGTGTGAATTTTGGCTAAGATCGGTTGCCTTCCTTGATCATATTGTGTCGGATATGGGTATTGAGGTAGATCCTAAGAAGATGGATGCGGTCAAAAGTTGGCCTAGACCTCTATCTCCTATCGATATTAGAATCTTCTTGGGTTTGGCCGGTTACTATAGGAGGTTTGTTGAGGGTTTTTCCTCCATTGCTTCTCCGTTGACGGCTTTGACTCAAAAGAAAGCTAAGTTTGTGTGGTCGGAAGCTTGTGAGAAAAGCTTCCAAGAATTGAAATATAGACTTACATCCACTCCGGTGTTGACCTTACCGGAGGGTAACGATGGGTTTGTGGTATATTGTGATGCTTCTCGAGTGGGTTTGGAATGTGTCCTTATGCAATGTGGTAAAGTGATTTCCTATGCTTCAAGGCAACTCAAGGTCCATGAGAAGAATTATCCAACTCATGACCTTGAATTAGCGGCAATTGTGTTTGCTTTGAAAATATGGAGACATTACTTATATGGGGTCCATGTAGATGTGTTTACTGACCACACGAGTCTTTAATATGTGTTTAGCCAAAAAACCTTGAATCTTCGACAAAGAAGGTGGTTAGAGCTTTTAAAGGATTATGACATGAGTGTCTTTTACCACCCCGGCAAAGCTAATGTAGTTGCAGATGACCTAAGTAGATTGTCCATGGGTAGTGTGGCTTATGTAGAAGATGAGAAAAAGGAATTGGTTCGTGATGTGCATAGGTTTGCTCGGTTAGGTGTCCAACTAGTGGATTCCACCAAGGGTGGAGTTATGGTCCATCATAGTTCCGAATCGTCCTTTGTGATTGATGTGAAGTCTAAACAACACCTTGATCCCATACTAATGGAGTTGAAAGAATCAGTACTCAACAATTCCGTTGAGGCTTTCTCCCAAGGGGGAGATGGGGTGCTTAGGTACCAAGATAGATTATGTGTTTCGAATATTGATGGCTTAAGAGAGCAAGTTTTTGAAGAGGCTCATGGTTCGTGGTATTCTATTCATCCGGGAACCACCAAGATGTACCGTGACCTACGGGAAGTCTATTGGTGGAATGGTATGAAACAGGATATAGCGGGTTTTGTAGCCAAGTGTCCGAATTGCCAACAAGTTAAGGCCGAGCATCAAAGGCCCGTAGGTTTTATCCCAAAATATAGATATTCCCACTTGGAAGTGGGAGGATGAATATGGATTTTATTATGGGGTTTCTTGTACTCGAAGGCAACATGATTCTATTTGGGTCATTGTTGATAGGATGACAAAATCAGCCAACTTTATTCCCATCAAGACTTCATTTTCGGCGGAATACTATGCCAAGTTGTACATCAATAAGCTAGTGAAGTTGCATGGGGTCCCCTCATCTATCATTTCAGATCGGGGTACTCAATTTACTTCACATTTTTGGAAGGCTTTCCAAAAAGGACTTGGTACCAATGTTAAAATTAGTACCACTTTCCACCCTCAAGCAGATGGTCAAGTGGAACACACCATTCAAACCTTAGAGGACATGTGTGATAGATTTCAAGGGTAGTTGGGATGACCTCCTCCCATTGATTGAGTTTTCCTACAACAATAATTACCACTCAAGCATTGCCATGGCTCCGTTTGAAGCCCTTTATGGTAGGAGGTGTAGATCTCCGATTGGTTGGTTTGAAGTAGGTGAATTTTCTCTAATTGGTCCCGAACTAGTTTATGAGGCCATTGAAAAAGTTTGACTCATTAAAGAGAGGTTGAAGACGGCCCAAAGTCGGCAAAAGTCTTATGCCGATGTTAGAAAGAGGGATCTTGAATTTGAGGTTGGTGATTGTGTCTACTTGAAAATCTCACCTATGAAAGGTGTGCTGAGGTTTGGTAAAAAAGGGAAGCTTAGTCCCCGGTGTGTGGGCCCTTATCAAATATTGAAGCGTATTGGGAAAGTTTCCTATGAATTAGACTTGCCAAATGAATTGGCTCCGGTTCACCTAATATTTCATGTTTCTATGCTTAAGAAGTGCATTGGTGACCCGGTATCCATTCTTCCTTTAGAGGATTTAGGAGTTGATGAGAACCTTTCTTATGAAGAGGTCCCGGTGGAGATTTTGGACCGACAAGTTAAGAGGTTAAGAAACAAAAAGAGGTAGTTTCCGTTAAAGTCTTATAGAGGAATCACTTAGTTGAGGGTGATACATGGGAGTCCCGTTATCCTCATCTTTTTTCTTCTACTCCTATCCAAACTTGAGGTAAGTAGTTTCCTTGAGTTTGGTGTTTTGGAAGTCATATGTTCTATGAGTTTTCTTTATGATTTCCTCATGTTGTGAGAATTCATGTTTAGCATATCTTGAGTTTTCATGATTTATATGTCCCTCATGTTGAATTGCATTTTTGTATGATGGTTGCATATTTGGCTTCATGAGGTGAATTGATGAACATGCTTAGTTATGTTTTGAAGATATGGCATATTGGCTCCTTATTATTGTGTTGAGCTTGTTTGAGTGGGAGAAGGTAGTTCCTCCTAAAATGATATGAAATGATGAGTTATGTGCATATTGGGTTGTGGATGTAGTTTCGTACTTCCTTGTGATTGCATTGTTTATGTCTTGAGATGGAGTTGATATTTCCTCCTATAAGTTGTGCATTTTGTTATGTTGCATGCATGATCGGCTGCTAGTCTTGAGTCTTTAATTCCGTAGGGTGTCTAAATCGTCATTCGAGGATGAATGTTCCCAAGGGGAGTTAATGTAACACCCCGGAAAATGGTAGGTTAAACTAAAGCTTAAACGTAAGGTTAAAAAATCGTAAAATGACTCCCCAAATTTTTAGTAAGTCATTTAGGGTTGAAGTGAAGCTTATTGAGTAAAGACCAAGGGGCAAGTGTCAAGGCCAAGGGGCCAAGCTAAGGCCAAAGGCCAAGGTTTCCCCTAGCTAGGAGCACACTGCCCCACCTTCACAAGGGGGACCACGAGTCGTGGTCCACTCCACGGCTCGTGAAGGTGGTCCTGAAGCCTCCTTGGCCATGAAAATGTGGCCACCATTTTCCCTAGCTACTGCCTCAACTTCCACGGCCATCACCACGGTCCGTGGTCATGACCACGACCATCACCACGGTCCGTGGTCATGACCACGACC
>JAJOOS010008330.1:0-56991 GCA_029582725.1 Solanum chiquidenum | reverse complement strand
GTTTAGATTTAGGAGCAGGTCAGTACACTTATCTTATCCTTGATTTATTTATCAGATTATTCCAGTATATCAGGATACTCCTCATAGTCTATTGCCTTTCATACTCGGTACATTATTTTGTACTGACGCCCCATTGCCTTGGGGGCGCTGCATTCATGCATGCAGGTCCTGACAGACGACCGAGTAGACCTCCTCAGCAGCAGGATTGACTTTTATCTGGTTGGCTAGCCCCTTTCCTCCGGAGCTACCAGAGTTGGGAGGTTTGTTACCTTTTGTTGTATATATCTTTATAGGTAGGCTGGGGCCCTGTCCCGCTAATCTTTACTACTCTTAGAGGCTTGCAGACTAGTGTGTGGGGTGTATAGCTACGTTATGGTCATACTGGCCTATGTTGTTGGTTTGCTGAAGCTTGTGAGTTGTTTGATGTATTGTATTGATATATACTTGCTTTTAGTTTTGGTATAGATATTATGGTGGCCTCGACGGCCCTATCAGGACTTCTGTGCTAGTATGCTATTTATTTATATGTTCTCCCGGGAGTAGCTGTTTCTTTTATAGATCAGTTGACAGGGGCTTTGCCGGTCGAGGGCTTAGTTTTAAGCCGAGATATACTTGTTTGTTTTCTTGTTTGTGTGTGGCTGCCATGGGCTAGTAGAAAATGGTTCAGCAAGGTCGGCTCGGGCCTGAGTTTTGGCATTAGGAGCCAGTTGCGCCCCCCGAGTTTGGGGTGTGACATATGTGAACCACTTTTGTAATGCGGTATATATCAGTTCTAAATCGCAAAGTTGAGGAGTATATTATATTCTTTCCCTATTTTCTATTATTTACTATTGTAATTTATAATAGAAAATTATAAATTACTTCTCGCTATAGTAACTTATAATAGAAAATTATAAATTACTTCTCGCTTTGCGACTTTTATAACGCTGATTAAAAATTCTACAGAGGTCACATTTTGCAAGATCATGTTACTCCTCTATCAAAATTAAGCTCTTGAATTTTTGATTTTCCATCTAAAATGTTAAACTTGAAAGAACAAAGACTTGAGTTGATCCATACCTAAAGTCTTCCATAAAAGAACAATGATTGATACAAATATTAATTCACAAGTCAGCTCACTTGTGAAAAGTCCTGAGTTTTAGTTAAGGCAAAGACTCGAGTTGACCCATACCTAGTCAAATCACTTTCTAAAAGTTACATTTATAATATAATTTTAATATATATTAAACAACAATATATATATATATATATAAATTTTATTGATGAATAATAATTTATCACACACTTTAATACACTTAGGAATCGTTTGGTAGAGTGTATAAGAATAATGCAAAATATAGTGTATTAGTAATGTTTGCATTAGTAATGTTTGCATTAGTTATGCTTGCATTAGTTATGCTTGCATTAGTTATGATTACATTTTTTTATGCAATGTTTGGTTTGGTGTACTAAAAATATTACGTATTACATAAAAAAAATTAGAAAAAATATTTGTTTACAAAAATACCCTCCACAAATATAGTGGAAAGGATGTAAAAAAAAGTTTTTGAGGGCAATTGTGTCTTTAATAGTGTTAATACATGCATTAGAACCCATTGCATTACTAATGCATATAAATAGATGGTATTAGTAATACACTCTTCAATACACAATAGAGTGTATTACTAATACAAGCATTAGTTATGCATATGTTAGAAAAGTGTATCAAACAACGTACTAATAATACATCAGGCTAATGCAAGTATTATTTTCTCCAATACACTCTACCAAATGACCCCTTATAATATATTGTGTGAGTTTTTACTGAACAAGCATAATATATTTTTAAACACTTATAATAGATCTATATTGCATGCATAATTCACTTTTAATACATAGCACAAAAAAAATTCATCATAGTATTATTATGATGAAAAAAGTATCCCAAAATCAGTAATTATATTAGTTAAGGAGGATTTAACTCCAACCCCACGGTAGACTCTGTATATCCTAATTGCATCACACACTTGGTCATGCGATATAGTATCATGATATGATATCATAATAAGAAATTATGAGATGAAATTATAGTTTTGTTTGGACATGCGATATGAAATTTTCTTGTTTTATATTTTCTCATAAACATAAGAATTCCATAAGTTGTAAAACTATTAAAATAGCCCCAATTGTTTATTCAATCTTACCAAATAAACAAAAATTTATAAAATCACATAATAAATTATTACAAAGTTATTTGTTCTCCATTTAAGTAATTGTTTCATCAAACTTTGATTCAATAAAAAAAAATTGAACATAAATTATAGTGTACTAGTCTTTAATATAATTCTTCCACATAGTACGGACAATTTCCTCACGTTGAACTTGCATTTCTCGATCTTGTGACCGAGAAGACGAACCAACATTGTTACTTTGAGTTGTATTAAATACAAAATGGTAGAAGTAATAAATTAGGTGTTGGAGTAAATTAACAGAGCAAATTTGTTACTCAACAATCGGTTGATATGAGTTAAAGTGACTATATGTTGGTGAGAATAATAAATTTTATGTCGGTGTGAATAATAAATTTTAAAATGTAATGATGTGATTATAAATTTTATTTACATATGAAATAAATGGTTAGTACATATAAATGTGGGTTGTTTTAACAAAATATAAACTTGTGGATCAATTTTTGTATTAAAAATATCTCAAATCATGATATGGGATTCTCATATCATGGTTTTTGGAGAATATGGAATCACATCTCATGATATGAAATCATGAGATGAAATCAACATAAAATCACATGTCCAAACGTTGATTCCATCTCACGATTCCATAGCGTGATATGGTATCGCATGGTCAAACACCTACTTAATAATTTTTATTATATAGTTAATAGTTGTCATATTAACTACAGACCAAACTCTTTTGCAAGTTGTGATGACTCAATTGGAAAATCTCCAACTTTGCCATGGGCTGAGGACAACCACACACTACTCAAAATACTGAAAAAATGGATGGACAAGATCGGTTCAAATAATTTATGGAAAATCGATTTTGTTCGTTTGATTTTTTTCACGCAAAAACTATATTTTAACAAATAAATAAAAGAAAATCGATGCAGACCCTCAATTTTTCATTATTTTTAAATAAAAATCCACGGATAGGGTCGATATTTTAAGTAGAAAATTGCGATTGAAGAGTATAAATAAAAATGATAGAAATATTTCATCTAAGAGCATGAGTCGTTGAGTGGTAGAATTGTTCAAAATTATAAAAGAAAAATACCCGTATTCAATTCCAAGTAGCTAAAATTTTATGTATATTTCTGAAAAATCGATCTTGTCCATTGGCTTTTCAAAACTAACAAAAATCGACGGACATGACCGATTGTCCCTCAGTATTATCCATCCTGTCCATCGATTTAACAAAGACAAAATGATGCACATTCTGTGGATTTTCCTCAAGTTATTCAGTAGTATCAATCAATTTAAATCTTTCCCCAACTAAATATCGAAGACTTTTGACAAGTGAAGTGACTAGATAGGAAAATCTACAACTTTGCAATAAATATGGTAGAAAAATTTAACAAGTTCACAAATAATACGATAGTTAGAGCTATTAAGTCAAAGCTATTAAGTTCTATTGAACCCGTAAAAAATGTTGTAGCTCTATATAAACACTTTGTTAGTTAGAAAAGGAAGTAGAGTAATAGTGGGTATATGGGGAACATTAAGCTTTTGTTGTTAGTGTTTTTCTTATAGCAATTGTGGGGAATGGTTGTTGGGAGGAAGAGAGCAGTGCTCTCTTGGATCTGCAAGCAAACATAATGAGTTCTAATGGTGAATTGTTGGTTGATTGGGCTGGTTATAATGCCAATGGTTTTTATAGATTGTTGTTTTTAGAAAAGTGTAAAATGCAGCTTAGAAACAGGTCAAGTGATCGAACTCAATCTCGGAAGTGAAAGGTTTGGATAAGGGGATGATTGGAGATTTAATGCCTCTCTCTTTCTTCCATTCAAGTCCCTCCAAGTTATTTAATTGTCTAACAGAAATATTACAGGATGGACAAAAAATGAAGGTATATATGGAGTATGGAGTATATTCATGACTTGTGAAAAATGAAACTATACTACTAACATGTTTTTAAAAAAAAATTGATTTTGTTATCCAGGATTCAGCAAACTAAGACAGCTTCCCAACCTGAAAGAAGTCGATTTGCAATATAATTCGATCCATCCTAAAGTGCTACTATCATCTTTATGTTGGATTTCATCTATTGAGGTTCTAAAACTTGGTGTAGAAGTTGGTGCCTCTTTCAGCATACCGACGACATATAATACTAGTATATTCTGTATCCTCTACATTATTGTTTTTATATGCATATATTCTATGTCCATTTTTGGACAATACTTAGTATAGTTGTAATTTATGGATGAAGGCATGATGAGTAAGAAATGTGGAAGGCCAAGCAATTTAAGAGAACTTTGGTTTGAAGGTTATGGAATCAACGACATCAATATCTTTTTTGCATTGGGTAACATCTCTTTCCACAACAAAAAAAGCAATTAACAAAATAACACTAAGCCTAAGTACTTTTTTTTTTCATAAATCAAATGCAGGTGTTGGTGCAAATACTGGACTGAGGAATTTAGAGAGACTCAATTTGAATTATAATGACTTCAATTCCACCATCTTTTCATCACTAAAGATTTTTCCATCTCTCAAGCAGTTGGAACTTGCCGCGAATAAAATAAATGGAAATATTAAAATGAATGGTTTGTTACGCCTCTTCCCCGCTAAGATATTAGTGATGCATCTAAATAGCTCAATTTTATTTTTGACTTACCTGTGTAGATATAATTGCTTTGAGCAACTTGAAATATCTGGATCTCTGGAATAACAATATAAAGAGCTTTGTGACTACCAAAGGTACACATATCAATGCAGTTGCTCTAATGTTGAATGATTTATTTTTAACCTTAAGACATACAAAGTGCAAAGTTGATCATATCAAGATTAATAATGAAATGTAGACTAGCATTACACATCTTTACAAATTTATGTAATAAGATCGATCTATTCATTCTTATGTAAAAACATATATAATTTATTTAACAGGTAACAAAAGAATAAGTTCTCTGTGGAAATTACTTCTAGGAAGTCCTAACTCCAACTCCAACTCGAGCTGCATCTTACAGTCCCTAAAATCAGGCTCATCTCTTAAATCACTTACTTATGAAGATAGTGATCTCACTGCTCCCACCATAATTTACGGTAAGTTCAAAATCAATTTTTATTCAACTTAACACTTTTTCTTTTGAAATATGAAAAGATTTTTTTTTTACTCTAACATATAAGCATTAAGAAATATGAGCACGGTGGAGTACTTATACTTGGAGAGATGTTCTTTAAATGACAACTTTCTCGCAAACATTGGACAAATGACTTCTCTTAAATTGTTGAGTATAACTTCTGGTGGAAATAATGGCACCCTCCCTAATCAAGGTAGTGTATTTTTCTCTTTTTGTCCTAATGCCTGCATTTTCATGAACATAGGGTGTGTTTGGCACGATAAAAAATTGTACTAGAAAAACAAGTTCCTTAAAAATGAGAAAAATAATTTGTGTATGACATTCCACGTTGAATATAGACATATCGGAATTCTCCAAGACACCTCCATCTTCACCTCACCCTGTAGTCCCATCCCACCACCGCATTCCTCACCTCCCATATACTATAATAAGCAACAGAACTCACTTATTTTCCTTCGTGTCAAATACACTCATACACATAATAAAAGAGTATAATAACATTTGGCTTATTATTGAAATTTGTTTTAGCTAAATGTGTCTGAACTTTTTTAAAATATATATATAGGTTGGTGTGAACTCAAACACATTGAAGAGCTGGATTTTTTAAACAATAATTTTGAGGGAACACTGCCTTCGTGTCTTGGAAACTTTACATCACTTTGATGGTTGAGTTTGGCTGGGAATAACTTACACGGTAATATAGCATCACATTCTATTTGGAGTAGACTCACATCACTTAAGTACCTCTATATTGCGGATAACCAATTTGAAGTTCCTCTGTCATTCAGCCAATTTTTCATCCATACAAAATTGATCTATTTGAATGTTGCTTATAATACAATAATTACAGATATCGAATTCCAAAATTGGATCCCAAATTTCCAATTGGAGATTTTTGCTATCCAAAGATGTATAAACCTTCAAAAATTGCCTTCTTTCCTTCACTACCAACATGACTTGAGTATTCTTGCTATTGGAAGAAATCAATTGCAAGGAAACTTTCCAATATGGTTGTTAGAAAATAACACCATACTTGCAGGGATCTATGGTAGAGATAATGCTTTCGACGGACCATTCAAGTTGCCATAGAGTCCTCACCTCCATCTAGAGACAATTGATGTTTCTAATAACAAACTAAATGGACATATTCCAGCAAATATGAGTTTAGCTTTCCCAAAGCCTACTAGTTTAAACATGTCACAAAATTTTCTTGAAGGTCCTATACCTTCCAAGATTAGTCGCATTCATTTACATATTCTAGACCTCTCTGTCAATTTGTTGTCTGGAGAAGTTCCTAGTGATCTGGCAGTTGGTTCTCAACAATTATTCTACCTTCGGTTGTCAAACAACAAGATGAATGGACAAATATTTTCGGAGGAGAACAGACCAAATATATTATCCTTTTTGTATTTGGATGACAATAACTTTGAAGGACCACTACCTAGAAACATTTCTCTCAGATCCCTTATTGTACTGGATGCTAGCAGGAATAATTTCACTGGGGAGATTCCAAGATGGATTACGGATAATACAAGATTATTACAGCTTGATTTGTCCAAGAATCATCTCGATGGTTCGATTCCAGATGAGATTTGCAATTTAAAGTTCATTCAGGTGTTAGCTATATCTGAAAACAGGCTTTCAGGCTTCATACCTTCTTGTATGAGTTCTTTACCACTCGAACACATCCATCTAGAGAAAAATCAATTGGGTGGTGGACTGGAACATGTAATTTTCAACTTCTCTTCCCTGATAACGTTGGATCTTGGCAACAACAATCTTACAGGAAATATCCCACACACCATAGGCTCGCTTAATACTCTCAACTACCTTCTCCTAAGCAATAACCAACTGGAAGGAGAGATTCCAACTTAGATTTGTATGCTAAGAAAGTCATCTATCGTGGATTTATCTTTCAATAAGCTTAATGGTCCACTCCTTCCTTGTTTGAGTTACTTAACACTAGCCAAAATGGATGCACAGATAAGTAAGACCAATTATGCTACATCTTCTAGGCGTTCATGGTTAACTTTTTTGGCTTGGATACATTTGAAAAGGCACTTCCACGATAGTCAGGGACTTCGAAGTAACATGTTTTTTATGGATATGGAAACTCAGGTCCAGTTTTCAACGAAAAGAAACTCATACACTTATAAGGGAAGCATTCTAAAATATATGTCGGGTATTGATCTCTCAAGTAATAGACTAATTGGTGAAATTTCCGTTGAGTTAGGAACATGAGCAATATACGTGCATTGAATCTATCGCACAACCATCTCATCGGAAGAATACCAAATATCTTCTCCAATCTACAGGAAATAGAGAGTTTAGACCTTTCCGGCAACAGATTGAATATGAGCATTCATGTTGGTCTACTTGAGCTAAATTCTTTGGCAGTATTCAGTGTTGCATACAATAATTTATCGGGTGCAGTGCCTGATTTTAAAGCTCAATTTGGAACTTTCAACAAAAGCAGCTATGAGGGAAATCCTTTTCTTTGTGGTTATCCATTAGACAACAAGTGTGGGATGAGTCCTAAATTGTCAAATACCTCCAAGATTAATGGAGAAGAGGAATCATCATAATTGGAGGATATTGAGTGTTTTTACATTGGCTTTGTTGTGTCGTATGGAGAAATCTTGTTGGGATTAGCTGCAGCACTTTGCTTCAATCGTTATTGGAGAAATGCATGGTTTAGGATGATAGAGGCATTGATGTTTTGTTGTTACTATTTTGTTTTGGACAACATTGTTACACCCATCAAGAGTAGATGGTGCAGGAATGTTGGTTAGGTAGTTGTTTTAAAATTTTGTTGTATGTGTATCACTATTATTATAAATATTTAACCAATATATCTCTTGCATTTTATTTTGCTCATCCTCTATTGATATATTAATGACATACTGAAAATTGAATTAAAATGTTGTTGGGCTAGTTCCATTTTCATACATGTGTGTTGGATTTGTTACAATTTCATAATTTAATACCCCCATGTACCCCTACATACCAAGCATTCACTAATGGATTTGAGGACATTTAGCTAATTGGGCTTCAAAAAGAACTTTTCTTGATCAAGTTGAAGGTTTCAAGAGAAATTTAACAATTTCAAGGCAACAACTTGTTAATATTATTAATTAGGAATTAAAATCACACTTAAAACTTACATTGTTTGGTCCAAATTGATTGAGAGATAAAAAGCCTTAGTTCATCATCCCACTCCATTTTCTCTCTTCCTGCTGTCAGGAACTCCTACCTATGCTCGATCGTATGGCATCTCGCTCAACGCTACACTTGCAGCAGACTACCTCTCCAACTTACAATATAAAGGTCGTTCCAAGCTGCACTAGGGTCTGGGGATGAACAAGAAATGGCCTCGATTAGTTAAACTGGTGCTCTATCTTGCAATTTTTTGATGATAACATATTTAGCATACATAATTATGTTGTTGTAAACAATTATTTCATAATATATCATATTGTATTGTATTGCTCGAGTCTAGAGAAATTAGATTGAAAAAGACTGCAACATACCGAAAACTCATTCATTGTAAAACTCCTCTCGGATGGGCCGCAATTAGGGGTGGCAAATGGTTGGATTGGATCGGATTTGGATGGATTGAATATGGATTGAGCAAAAATTGTTTGGATTACAATCCACCCAAATAGAATATGGATAAATATGGATTTGGTCAAATATGGTTTGGGTAAAATGGTTCTAACCCATTTAAAAAAATCTGTTTTTCAAAAAAAAAAAATTATCCCCTCCCCCCGAAACCCCCACCCACCACATTCCACCAACCGACCCCTAAATTTTTTTTGTTTTCCAAAAACAAAAAAAAATAATTTACCCCCTCCCTTGGGCACCCCCCAGCCCCCACTCCCCAGGCCGTCCCCCTTCCACCAACCTACCCCAAAATTTTTTTGTTTTCCAAAAACAAAAAAAAAATCTGTTTTTTCAATTAAGTTTGATAATTAATATTTTTATTTTTATTTTTTAGCACAATTAAGAATTTTGAGTGGAAGTGCAAACTAAATGATCTATTATGGGTCAATATGGACACCCATATTTAACCCATTTTAACCATATTTGTAGAGACTCTTAAAATAGCTTGAAGCTCATATTTAACCAATTGAAATAGAGAAACTTTCACATATAGCAAACACAAAAATCATATGTGTATGCTATAGCTATATTTTGCATAATTGCGCTCCATAGCAAACATAAATATGTATATTTCGCTATACATATACAAATGAAAGTTATGGCTATTTCGCTATACATTTATACAAAAAAAACAATTGTATAATCTGTTTCGGCAGACATATACAAGAGAATCAATTGTATAATTTGTTTTGTATAAAACGAGAAAGAGAGAAAGACAAAAGAAAACTGGGTAGGGGAAGATCGTATTTGTATAATCATAAGTGTATAGGACGAAAATATATGCATTTGTATTTGTATATACAATTTTCTCTCACTTTATACAAACACAAACGCAATGTATACATTTGTGTTTGTATAAAGTGAGAGAGGCGAGTGAGAGTAGCGAGCGAGATCTGGCGAGTGGTGAGCGAGATCTGGGAGAGGGGAGACAGGGGAACGAAAATATATGTATATATACAATTTTCTCTCGTTTTATACAACACAAACGCATTTTATACATTTGTGTTTGTATAAAAGCGAGAGAGGCGAGCGAGACTGGCAGCAACATGAGAGAGGCGAGCGAGATTCCACCAGGGAGAGAGGCGAAAATAGCAACAGTTTGCTATGGAGTACAATTAAATCAAACTATGTTTATAACATTTAATTTGAATTAATAGTTTACTATTATATACAATTTTCCCATTAAAATATGAGTGATTCAAGTCATTAAATATGAACAAAATAGACTCATTTTATTAATATGGGCTGAAATTGCCACCCCTAGCCATAATCAATTTCTGAAATTAGGTACATGCTTGGAATTCTGATCACACTTTGGCCTAGTCTTAGCGAAAAATTTAGATCTCGAGATCCAACAGTCCAAATTATGAATCGTTTGATTCCACAAAAATCAATAGAAGAGAGAAACAGAAGATGGTTAAAATGGGAAAAGGCTCAAATATGTCATCGAACTTTGAGAAAAGGCTTATTTATGTCATCCGTTAAAAGTTTGGTTCATCTATGTTATTGTTGTTAAAGAAAAAGGCTATCCATATAAAAAAAATTAACTCCGATTTTGCAAAACCACTTCTTACACTCAAACAATGTTTAACACTTTTTAATTGAAGTTTTTGGATCAAATGTACTCTTTTTGCTTGTTCTTCCTTAAGAACATCAAGAACACACGAAGAATATAAGTGACTCCCAAATTTTCAACATATTCAATTCTCCACGAAATCATCTCAAATTCCGGCTACATAATTATTTTTATTTTTTTTGAAAAAACAAAATTCTAAAATCATTTGTAGAGTTTAAAAATTCACCCATATTAAAAAAAAATATTCCAAAAAAACAAAAATTAGTCAAAAAATTTCAAAAACTTGATTTGCTTTATGTTTTTTGTAGTTGTTTTTTACATTAGATCTTCGTTCCCTACTGTTTTTTGGATCTATGTTTAAAATTTCAAATAATTTGAAGTGGTGGAGAAATTTCTACCATTAAAGAATGTTGAAGTTTTGAAACTTTGAAGAAATTTCAAGTGAGTCTTGTTGAGTTAGATTGAATTCGTGCTCAAAAGATATTGAGTTTTGATATCTAGTTGGAGGAAACCACTCTTGAAATTTGAGGTGATTTCGTGAAAAATTAAAGAAATTTGAAATTTGGGAATTGTTAATGTTCTTTATATGTTCTTAGTGTTCTTAAGGAAGAAGAAGCAAAAAGAGTATATTTGATCCAAAAACTCCAATTGAAAAGTGTTAAAAGTTGTTTGGGATGTAAAAAATGGTTTTGCAAAATCGGAGTTCAAAGAAATGGCATGAATGAATATTTTCTTTAACAACAATGACATAGATGAGTCAAACTTTTAACGGATGGCATATATGAACTTTTTCTGAAAATTCAATGGCAGATTTGAGTCTTTTCCCTAAAATCAATGATTTAATTGTATAGGTATACGAAAAAGATAGCCATTTATTACAAAAATTTTTTATCTATATATCCATACAATTTATTTTTCTAAAAAATATTTGTTCCGATAAATTTGTATCTCACTAAATTAATATTAAAAAATTAAAATCCATAACAATTTTTTTCGTCTTCATTTGATTTTCATGTATAATAATTGTTCGTATACATTGTGTATGCATATTTCATATATAAATTATGTTTGAAACAAATTTTAAAGTGACGAAAAATAAATATTATGGGTATAAATTTATTTTTCCCTTGATTTGTATTCTCAAATGTAGGAGGTCATATCTTGATTTCTTTCTGAATATTTCATTAATTTATGAAATATTGAGATATTTTTTAAGGAATATAATACTCTTTATATAGACATAAGTTAGAGTTTAGCATTGGAGTAGCCTCCAAGAATTATAACTGGAATAAAATACATCTATAAAATCCCAATTAGAATTGAACACGTCTAACAGTGTCCCATAAATTTTCAATATCTACAAGGAGTATGTGCTATCACTGGCCCAATATATATTACTTTCTATATCTCAATTTATGTGACAAAGATGAAATGTCCCATAAATTCTTAATATCTACAAGGGGTATGTGTATCACTGGCCCAATATATATTACTTTCTATATCTCAATTTATGCGACACAAATGAAATTTAGAGAGTCAATCAAATTTTTATTTATCTTTTTTATAAATATTATAAGTTGTCAATTTTTTTGGTGATTTATAGTAGTTTTTACGTCATTTCCAAATAACATGCCAGTCCTTCTTTATTTCAATTTATGTGGCACAAATGAAATTAAGAGAGTCAACCATATTTCTTATACGATTTTTATATATTTTGATTTGTTAATTACAATGATTTATAGTACCTTTTACGTAATTTTTAAATAATATATGTTATTCATTTGTTCAAATTCATGTGACATTGACAGAATTTCGAGAGTCAACTAAATCTTTTATAGGTTTTTTAATATCAATTAAGCGAAATTATCAGTATTAATGATACTAATACAATATATAATACTGATTTAGTATCAATAAAGTGAAAAATATCAACATTAATGAATGAGAGATATGAGTTGTATTTTTTTTTTGTTGAGAGAATTGATAATTTTTGAGTTACTTTGAATTTGGATATGAACAAATTTTACCATGTTTTTTTAAGCCCCAAGAAAAAAAAAATGAAGTCCACGTGTCCGGGCAATGCTAGGCATAAACGTCTCAAGTGATCAACTATAACAAATTCGCTGATCGCGATCTCTTTGATCGAAACCCTAAACCTTTGATCGATCATCGATCGAACGGAGAAGAATGAGCGAAGAGGGTGGAAAGATGAACAGAGAATCTCCGGCAACGGTGGCAGCCACCGGCGAGCCATTAGTGGCAAACTATTACTACGGGACATTTCAAGGAGTCGCCAATTATCAGACTCCTCCTTCGCAATCTCAACCGGTCTTCGGTTTCCCTCAACCTATACCTCCTCCAGGTGTTCCCGTTGTTCCTCCGTGTTACTACCCTCATGGTTATCAGACCGTTCAAGGTGCTTTTCTTTTCTTCTCATAATGTTTTACAAATTAAAATGAGAATACAGAAAAGTCAAATTTGTTTGTAATTCCATTTACTTTGTTGGATTTGTGTGCTTAAGTTGAGGTATAATGTCAAATAAGATAATTTGGATATGTGGGATCAGAAATGGATTATAATATGATTATATATAGATATCCGTCTGTTTCATCTTATGTTGCAGGGTTTGATTTGAAATGGAGTTTTACAAAAGAAAGATACTATTTTGGAACTTATTATTGGGTTTAAGTTGTTATATACACCATTGGGAAAAGAAAATTACAATATGAAGTCAACCAAAATTCTCATGCAAGTCTTGTCAAAATTTTCAAGTTGTAATTTTGAAAATCAGACAACTTATGTGCTACAACAGGTGGAGATGACCTTTTGTGCGACCATGCATATGGCTTAAACTTTTATTGGAAGCATGCCATGATATCTCTATGGTTATAAAAGATTGTCATCAAAGATAAATGAGAAGTCTAAAGTAAATCATTTTACATATAGAAAGGTGTTTGAGTTTTCTTCTCAGAGAGGTTTAAGGTAGGGGATCTCATGTCACCCTTATTTTTCATCATTGATATGTAGTAGTTAAATGATATATTGAAAGTTGCAAAATTTAATGAATGGATCAGGGGCTTCAATGAATATGTTGATAATACACTAGATTCTTGTGTTGTTGACAAAGATCAATTAAAAATGCTGAGGGCGATTTTCATTTTGTTTGAAGCCACTTCTGGATTAGTATATAAACTGGAGTAAAAGTTATATTTGTCCAGTTAACGATGTAAGGGAGATACACAGTTTGGCTGAAATTTTAGGAACTAAGAGTAAGTCTGAAGTGATCCATAATGGAGTATTGGAGAATTGTGAAAAAGAATTAACAAGCTGGAAGAGTCAATACTTATATCTGGGTGGAAGATTAACTATCATTAGTAGTGTACTTTATGCTATGCCTATCTATATATGATATCTCTATTCCAGTTCCTGCAAGTGTAGTGAGAAAAATTAATACACTAAGAAGAAATTTTCTATGGCTAGGCAATTGTGAGAAGAAAAATTTACCTAGTCAACTTGAATATCTATCAGTCAGCAAGAAGAAAGGGGAATTGGGAATTAAAAAATTGAAGATTTAGAACCAAAGCTTGATGATGAAGTGGTTATGGAGGTTTGCTACAGATAAGAACTCAATGTGGGAGGATGTAATCAGAATCAAATATGGAGCTGAAGGTAATTGGACTATAGATCGTGTGAACATCTCTTATGGGGGTTAGTGTATGGAAGTCCTTCATGAACTTATGGCCGTCAATCATATGCAAGTCCATACTCAAGGTAGGATATTACTTGAAGACATCTTGCTGGAAAGATTACTTTCTAGATCAAAGTCTACTGAAGTTACTTTTTTCCATACATTTATAGTCTTTTGCCAACAACAAGGGGAAATTGTGAGAGAGTTGTGGACAGAGCAAGGGTGAAACCTTAGCTTCAAAGGATTATTAAATGATTAGGAGATTGACAGGATTACAAAGTTATGCAACACCTTATCACAATTCAAAGGGCCTTTGAGGATTACATGATATGGAAAAGGAACAGTTAGGGAAAGTTCTATGTCAAGTCAGCTTATATAGAATATAACCTTTCCAACAATCAGGTTGGATGTTGGCCATGGAAGATGATATAAAGAGTCAAAATCTCATTTAATGTTTCTTGTTTCACTTGGTTCTTGGCAAAAGAGGTAGTTTTGTCGCAGAATAATTTGGTAAAGGAGCTACCTATTATGTTTTAGATGTTACCTATGTGGAAAATAGGAAGAGATTATTAACCATCTCTTTTTACATTGTAAGTGGACAAACTGACTTTGGAAAATAATTGTCAACCTAAGGGGAATTAGTCAGACTATGTAGGAAGAATAATGGAAGTGCTAGCTAGTTGGAGCAGAGATGGAGGATTGTCCCATCATACAATACCTAAACGATTCTAAATATGTTTTTGATATTCTAGACTACGTGTAAGAAGACATTGTTCTAGGAACTTACTTGTATTTCACTCTTTGGTTGCCTACACAACTTGTTTAGGTGTATAGGATACCTTGTTATATTTTGTTTTTTACCATTCTTAAAGGAAATATTAATAGAAAGATGTCACTCTCTTTAGAACGGACTATAAAGGAACGAACATCACACAATTGAGAAGAGGAATTACTGAATTTTATTTACTTATAACAATGAGATAGTTGCAAAGATAGGTAATCTAAAATATGTTTAGTCATTTAAGCTCCACCCAACTATAATATTCCATCAGTCCTAATTTATATGAAAATGTTTGAGTGAACACGAATTTAAGAATGAAAGGAAGACTTTTGAAACTTGTAGTCTAAAATAGGTCGTAGATAATTGCGTGATATGTTGCTTAGACTTTTCAAAAATGCCTCTAAAACTAGTGCATTTTTGGAGAATCTGGCACAGGTGCGGCACATTTTGGGGAGTCCGAGCAAAAAAGGTTGTGTTGCTATAGCTATAAATCATCTTATTAAGAGAAATGAGAAGTTTTAAGTTAATTGTTAGTAAATATAAAAACGTGTCATTCTTTTTAGGACTGACTAAAAAGGAAAGAAAATAGTGTCACATATATTGGGATGGGGGGAGTTATTGATTTAAAGTAATCTCTACTCTGCAACTTAGTTTCCGGTTGTAATATGAAGGCTTTTGTTGAAGAATACCTATATCCGATTATGCAACCCAATGCAGTTTTTATTTAATTTAGTTTAATTTTGGGAACAATAGGGGTGATGAAATCGCCATTTGAAAATCAATCCAAGAGAGTTGAAACCATGGTGTAGGGGTCGCTTGTGTGCTACTTGACTAATTCCACGAGGTAGTTGGTACCTCCTACTAGCACACACTAGGTAATTTTTGTCTTCCATGGCTTGGACATTTGAGAAGAAATCACCTAGTATTTTTGTCTCGCAAGAAATCGAACTTGAAATTTCATGGTTATCAACCCCGTTCATTGACATTGAATGGTACTTCTAGTCAAGTAAAAGGTATTAAAGTTCCATGATATGTTTTAAGAAGTGTAATGAGGTTAAAGAAACTACTAGTTATGTGTCCCACCAAATCTGGTGGTCTATTTATCAATCAAAGGCAAAATTGATCACTGTGTATAACATGTGACAATGTTTAACATTGGTTGTGGAACAGAGGATGGGGAGCGCTCATATGGTATTTGATTATTTATCTCTTAAGGTTCTCTGAAAGTGATTCCCAAAAGTACTCTTGATTTGGTTGTGTGAGTTACACATGCTTCCTTTGGTCCTAGCATTCCAAATCTTAACAAGGATCACTGATTGTGAGTCAGAAAAGGTAATAAAGAAAATTAACTATGTTGAGAAATCATGTTATACTTCTTATAATAGTTTATGGAGGTTTAGCGTGTTTTTCTCATCCACGTCTGAAAACTATTCATATTAAGGTAATTAGATACTAAAATATATACGTGTATTTGGGTCTAATTAAAGCTTGTTAAAGGTTGTGCGAATAAATTTCCCAGGGCTTTAGTTCAGCAGCAAAGGCAGTACAAGGAGAGAAAGGCATACTCACATGTTTGAGTCTTGATATGAACCAAGTCCGGTATTTGGTTAGCGGTATTAAATTATACCTGCATTAAGCATACAGGATTCTATACATAATTTTGTAAGTATTTAACAACAACAAAAATGCCTTTGAAATAGGTAATTCCTACAAAATATTCTTTGTTTTGTTATTCATTGGATAACAATCATGATATTATTTTTAGCATATAACAGTCCCAAAGGATTGGTTTGTGTTGGGTTTTGTTCATGGAAAATCACATCTTTTTGTAGATTTTCTACTTTCTGGTATACGAGCATGTTCATTTGCTTGAATTTTAATAAAATTATTACTTTATCCAAAAATAGTCCCTTCATTGTTATTCACTGCATAAATAATTCTTGCATTATAATTCCTGCAAATCAAACAACCCTTTTATGTCATAGGCTAAGGAGGCAAGTCACCTAAGAAAAGATTAGTGCAGATGGTGTAGTCTAAACCCCTTTGTTGTATTAACATTCTAATTTCCATCAACCATCCAAAGTTTTAGTTTTGAGTCTTCTTTTCTACTGCGCTTGAGCTGTGTGCGTCTGAAATTTATGATAACTATTTTCATGCTATATGCAAAAAGAAACTGAGAAAAGGAGGTCATTGCTTTTATCAGCTCACCTGGTATTCGTGTTGACTGACTATTGATGTTCATATGGCAATACCTGGTAATTTGATGTGATTGCTTTAGATTGGTGGATGCAACATTTCCTTCTGAAATTACCTGTGAAATATTGATGTTAATCAGTTTGATGTGGACTTAAAGTGGAAGAGGAGGAAATCTCTCTTATTTATCTCTCAGTTTATGTCTGATTTAGACCTCACATTTGTTTCTGTAAGAAACTAGTCAAATATATTTTGTTTATGTATCTGTGTAGATAAAGTTGTTTTGCAGTAAATATGGCGAGAATTTTGATAATGCTGCTTTAACTAGGGCATCAAAATTATGGAGAGAATTATATCCTTCGGGGTGGCTTAGATGATTTGGTTTGGGATTTCCACAATGCACGTCTCAAATTCGAAACCCCTTGCCTGCGACAACCGGAGGTTGGCCTTTCGGGTCGAACTTGTTGCACGGGGTTAATGTGGTTTACCTCTCTTGTCTCTTGTGTGGTTTATGAGCTATTACACAAGAGTTGTGCGCACCCAAAGGGTAGCAACTACGGATTCCCTTGTCATCAAAAAAAAATATGGAGAGAATTTAGTGAATGAGGCTTAACTAGGCATCAAATTTACGGAGATAATTCTGTCAATGAGGCTTTAACTAGGTATCAAAAGTATATAGAGATTGATCCATGATCAATAAGACATTAACTATGTGTCTGATACTTCCTGCTTTATGGAAGTCCGAATTGCATTAGAAGTATAAAAATAGGTAGTTTTTTCTTTCTTGATTTGCAAAAGTAAGGCATATAAACAGGGGGATACTTGTCAGTTTTGAATACTTCCCTGTATTTCCTTTCAATCAAAAGTGGAGAACTATGAGATGATTTTCATTGTTTTTGGTGCTTTGTGTAGTTTATCTTCAAAGGGATCCTTGGCTATTCAAAAGACTAATGTTTAGACTTTTATATACCATATTCTCATTTTGGCTTCGCTCTGATTTTAGGTTATGTTGTTGCCGAAGGTAGACCCATAAGGGAGCATCGGCTTCCTTGCTGTGGTATGGGAATTGGCTGGTTCTTGTAAGTTCCTATTTTTACCTTTCTTTGCCTCCTTTTCTCATTTGTTTGTCTGAGGAACTAAGTGATGTAATAACCTTCGCTGACTTATTATTTTGGCTTAGGAATTCTTCGCTCACCAAACTCAGTCACTAAATTTTAGCTAAGAGAAAAAACGAGGTCAGATGTTAGATTTTTGGGCAACAAAAAAGTAAATGCGCACAGGGGTAACAACTTAGAAACATAGAACCTAGTGTGAAATTTTCTAATGGATTTACTGGATCCTGACATTGATGGACCAGATCATTATAAAATAGATCTTATGATTCCGGGAAAGCTGAACCAAAAATTTCAACCATGATTTGTTCTCTAATGCTTTTTGACTTTATTTGCAAGGTTCATTATTGGTTTCATTCTTGGTGCCATTCCCTGGTACATTGGAGCTTTTCTTCTTTTGTGTGCTCGGCTCGATTATAGAGAAAAACCTGGATTTATTGCATGCACCTTAGCAGTAAGTTTATTCATCTCTTGCAATATCGATTCATTTATTTATTTTATTTTATTGTTGATCAGTTATCAGTACATTTATTTTCTTGAAAATGGCAATGTCAATTCATTCTTTTCTTTTAAATGGCTATATCAATTCATTTATTGCATATGCGTTTTGTGTAATGGCTTTATTTGTGCAATCTGGGGTTTCACGTGCATTTTCTCTCTTTCTCTGAGGTTAACCTATATTGGCCTGACACTTGAGGGAATAGGGAGATGGGATTTTTAACTGTATAACATCTATGGTTGTATTTGTATGCACTGGCATTACCGAGTGATACTAAGTTAATTAGGCCTTTTAATGCTGGTTTACCTCAGCACAATGTAACTTTTCAGCTCTCCATCTTTGCGCTAGAAACTTGGTAGGCTGAGAAAGTGAAAACTGGTGAGGCAGTACAGTGAAGCAGTGTGCTGACCATTGTGCTTCATATTATAGAGTAGAGAGGGAAATCTAATTAGAAGTTAATGTTGTCTGCCTATGGATTTACCTTCCTACTGTTTTCACTTTCAAGCAAGTAGCAGGAAAGATGATTTAAGTCCTTTTTATTAATACCTGCATCATGTTGTTCAACTTTGTGGACAGGCAATTCTAACAAGTTACTGCCTGTTGCAAGTTTAGTGTAGTCAACGCTCAACAGTCTTGCCTTCTAACCTGGGCATGGGACTAGCTTGTTGAAGTTATCTCAGTGGAAAAATGTAGGAAGTCCCTTGATTTATTGTCACATCATATTGTTGAGCATTGTGAAAGCCGAAAGGATGTCTTCTGATAAGGAACTAGGAAAGGAAATTCTAACAAGTGGACTTGCATGTTGAAGTAAAACTTGCAGACTATAATAGATGAAGCTTGGCCTTTCTACACCAAGTTTCTAGCTACATATTTCTCGTTTGACTGTCTTCTTTCATTCACATATCATAAGAATTCAGAAGTTTGTTGGCTGAGTAGAAGAAAGTAGATATACATATGAGGCAGCACATAGACCTTATCCTTTGGGAGGCATGTGATAGATGGTTCGGGAAGGAAACTATAGACACCTCTCTTTCTTCTTTGGGGAGAATCTGGGATGAGTGGTATTGAAATTAGTCTAGTTCCTAAATCTTTTACTTCTTGTAACAGTATAGATATGTGCACCACATGTTCAATTACCCTAGAGCTCCTCACATTAGAGGTTTCCCATGTATTGTAGATGTGTAACATATTACTGCCTTTTCAATTGTAAACCTGTAGAGTGAGTCGAGTGATTTTCATACGCAAATAGAAGTTTAAGCATAGATGCTATTTGGGTGGCTCTCTGTAGATTTTTTTTTATCAATTTGCTTGTAGCAGAAGTTAATAATCTTGAATGGAGGAGGATCAAGAACTGGAGGAGTTATGCTCTGAAGGCTTTAATTTCTGGACATGTGTTTATATCCTCATAAACCTTTAGGTGGACTTCATTTTCAAAAAAATAAACCTTTAGGTGCGACTTCATTTTCAAAAAATAAACCTTTAGGTGTGACTTCTCCAGAATCATTAAGAAAATATTGTTAGACAGATTTGTGAATTGCGAATATAAAGAAAATATTGTTAAGAAAATGCTCTTCTTTCATGAGTATAACATCTTTGTCGTAAAACTTTTAGACGTTAAAATAGGACCAAGTGGTGGCATTTTTTAGCAAAATTTGAACAACAAATATGTTCCTTTAAAGTTGAGTATCTGTTGTTGGCTCGTTGGTGCTGAAGGGGTTGAATAGTTTCAGTTACGGACCTTTTGATAACTAATTATCTGCTGTTGACAGAACACCAAAGGAAAACATGGTACCAGCATTTTCACACACTTCTGGTGCTCTGTTATTCTTGCATATCTTAGTTATTCCGCCTAATGTCATTCACTTTGACTATGTTTATTTTGTTCTCTCATCAGGCTACACTTGCTTTGGTTGCTGTGACTCTTGGTGTAACAAAGGTAAATTATACTTGGTGAGAGACTGATTCATGCTGGAAAATGTTGTAAATTTTCAGATATATCCATAAAGGGAAAAAGAAAAAGATAAATGAAAGGGAAGGGAATTTTCACGAATATGTCCACCTAGTGGGATTTCACTGGGTATCTTGTTGTTTGGACTGGTCGTTTATTATTGCAATTTGTATATAGCAGATACCAACTGAGTAGTGCTTATATTCTGGTAATGCAATTCTAAGTTAATCTTGGTTCAATGTATTCTTCTAAAGTACTTGTTAAAATGGCCAATAGAAATGCAGTATTTGATTTGGAGGATTGTACTGCATTGTTTTTTGGATTCCTATGGAAGAGGTTGACAATACATTTAGCATTGTATCTTTTTATGTTATTTTGTTTTGGTCTATGACTAGGGATGGCAATGGGGCGGGGCAGGGCAGGTACGGGTTAGGTTTTTCTTTTTCTTTTTAAGGTAAACTAAATTGGCGCGAATTGAAGATGCAAATCAGTTGACAGTTGACACTGAATTTCTTAGTTTATTATGCCTATCTTTTGTCTCTAATATTTATACAATATTTTATCAAGTAAGATGATGCATCACTTGTGATGAATTCTGATTCTAATTAATTTGTATACTGACTAAGCTATATATTTGATTATTTGCCTTCATAATCATGGTGTTAGAAAGTAATGTAACAGATTCTTAAATGAGAAACTAAAGTGTATGAAAAACTTAATAAATTACAGTATTGTTTTACTCAAGTGTCAAAATCAAGCACATGTACTGTTACGTTGAAGTTTTGCGGGGCGGATATGTGCAGTGGGTATATGCGGGGTGGGGCGGGGAAAATATAAAAAAATGTGCTATGCGTGGAGCGGGGCGGAGTAAAGTCATTGCGGGTTTATGCGGTTTACCCCGCACCCGACCTTATCTATGACAGTGTCTCCTCTCTGTCTTTTGTATTGGTTTGGAAAATTTGGGTTACAAGGACAGTAAAACATTTTTCGGAAAAGGACCAAAAATGAATCTGGATTATTCCAAAAGATCTAAATATATTCATCTATATATTTTGCTAAAAATATCCCTCCTGATTATATTGTTGATTCACTTGTACTAATGTAACACTAAGTAGGTATTTGGACATGTGATTTTATATATTCAAATCATGATATGAGATTTTTCAAATAAGAAAATTAACCCACAAGTTTATATTTTTTTTTGAATCAATCCACAAGTTTATATTTTGTTAAAAAAGAATCCACATTTATGTTCACCAACTATTTATTTCATATGTAAATAAAAATTTATACTTGTCTTCTCGGTCATATGATCCAAGTTCAGTATGAGGATATTGGTCGTACTATATGGGAGAATTATATTATAGATTAGTACACTACAACTTATGCTCAATTTTATTTTTTTATTGAATTAAAATTAAAATTAATAAATCTTGTATTTTTTTAGATAGCTTTGTATAGTATATTATGCGGTTTTATAAATTTTTGCTTATTTGGCAAAATTATATAACGAATTGGGATAATTTTAATAGTTTTACAACTTATGAGATTTTTATGTTTATGAGAAAATATACAACATAAAAAATTCAAATTGCATGTTCAAACAAAACTTCAACATCATTTCATAATTTCATATCATGGATTTCATATCGCATGGCCAAACGAGTCCAATTAAATTTTGCGTTGTATTTTGTTACTGGTCTAATCATAAACTTTGATCCCAATTAAATAAAATAAGACAAATTACCTATATATACACCTTTATTTTCCATACTTTCCATTATTCTCTACCATTTCAAACTATTTTCAAGATCCCTTATTTTCCCCTAATTCTCAAGTCAGCCAGACACATAAGTATCCCATCCTTAACCCACGTTTCTCCTTCCTTTTTTTACTCCTAATCTCTCCTTTATTTCACTCCACAATCTTATCAGTTACGATTTTCAATCAATTTGAATTTCAAAGGATTCTCTCTCCAGTCAGTCAAATTCAAACCATTGAATAGGTAATTTCGTCTTCTCCATTGTCTTCTTCTTCAAAAAAAAAAAATCATCCTTATGTCCTGATATATATGGATGATGCTCCTTCAAAAAAAAATTTGATTTAGGTACATATGGATGGTGCACCATCATTTAGTCTTGGTATTACACAGTGAATTCTTCTAATATTCATTGTGTTTTAATTCTGATGATGTGGGATGGTTTGAGAACAGATCCAAAACACTGCATGATTCGTTAATAATGGCGAATGTAAACATTGAGAACTCGAAGTCGAAGGTAAACATTGAGATTCATAAAGATGAAGATTTTATTCAAAATAGATATAAACAAAGAAACAATTCATTATTCATGAAGAATCTGAGATCGGAGAAGTCAAAGAAGGATGCATGCTCGAGTTCTAAATGTATTGTTGAAAAAATGTTCAAAAAAAAAGGAAAGAGTTTGATCAGTCATTACATGACCATCACTGCCAAAGATACAAATTTTCAATCTATTAGTTTATTTAGATTTGTTATTACTGATCTGATACATCACTGTTATAATAGCTTTTTATTTTATGCAATGTATCATGTTCATATTTAAGGTATTGATACATAACTCTAATGTTGAATCTTCGTTTAGTGTTCATCATGTTCAATATAAATGTACTTGATACATAAACACTACCTAATGTATCATTTACACGAATAAAGTTATATAACATATCTTCAATCTTGATACCTAAATCATAATGTTCTATAACTGGAGCATTGTATATAAGATACAACAATAGGTATATTTTTCTATTATATAGAAGAGTGAAAGTTGGGACGACCAATGGCATATTTGTAATTATATTGTCATGTAAGGGTAAATAATAAATATTGATAAAAAATATCTACAGCCTATTCACTTCAATATTATGTCCCCTATCTAAAACCTCAAGATAGTTCCAGAAACATCTTGTTATTTCCAACGGGATCCACAAGAATTCAAAAAATATGGATTTCTTCGCCGTTCTTCATTCTTTCAAGTGTTCTTTGAGTTCTCGCCATTTTGTTGCAATTTTAGGTCAGTGTTTCTTTTAATCTTCCCCTTATTCAGTTTCAGTTCTCTTCGAATTCCCCAATTTCATGGTTGTTATCCTTTTTATCCATCTTGATTTCGTGGTTGTTTTCAAGTTTGCTCAATATTTTCTGACTATTGGGAGAAGGAAAGACCAAAATAAACTCTCAAGTTGTCGGTTCAAGAAGTTTGTGAAGTTGGTCAAACTTTATTTACAATATAATAAGCTTTTCAAATTGTAAATTATTTGTGAATAATGAAGAAGCATTTATACACTTTAAAGTAATATATATTTTTCATGTTCCCTCTAAATGGGATAAACTTGGAATGGTACTAATTTCATTTGGCTTAGCCCTATTTTTCTTGCGATTGATTCTTTCAGTAACACTTGAAGCTCTTAAAAGGTATGGTCTTTTGCTAGGATCTGATAGAACATTTTTCAAATTCTAGTTTTAAAAATTATAACCAAATAAAAATAGATATAAACATTAAGATGGTAATACCTAGCATTTTTTTTTATATTGTTTACTTCTTCTTTGTACTTACATTTGCTACATTTAGGTCGAGGATTTTTTGGAAATAATCTCTCTACCCCATGAGACAATGGTAAGGTTTGTATACACTCTAGCCTCCAGACACCACTTGTGGAATTTCACTAGATATGTTATTGTTGTGCCTTTTTGATGCTTTCAAAATTTAACGGACTTGTCATGCTTCCCTATAGATTGTTATGGTTTTTCTTTTTGGGTGTTTAATCTAATATCGTGGACTTCTCAAACTTTTCACAATATATTAATGGTGGTTCAATTTTTTTTTTTTTTTTTTTGCACAACTTCATGTGTTATGTTGCTTCATCTATTATAGACAACTCTTACAATATGACAATGATGTGTTGTAGAATATTGTTTACATTTTGAATACCCTTCATGTGTGCCTCTGTGTTTTATTTCATTTGCACTTAGTCTGTATTGCTAATTTGATGATCCAATTTAGACCTTTTTTATGCAATACCAAAAGCATTGAAATTTGTTTAAGGTGATACATTACTATTAAAGGTATACATTAATATTTTCGTAAAAATATGTCATGATCTATTGAAAGAGTACTTACCATATTATTATCGCTGAAAGAACTGGTAACAAAATCATTAGAACTATGTGACGTCTGTTATTAATATAGCATCTGGTGCTCCTCTTTTATTAGTGTAGAGTAAATCAATATTAATACTTTTGTGTGTTTTGAGAAGTAACTGGAAGAGTTTCTATTTCAGATGCAAACTTTACTAATTCAGATTGTTTTGGTACGAAATATTAGGTGCATCATTCTTGATTGGAAGTGTGATGTGAAAGTAAGCATAAATTAAGTTCTGTATTCTATTCTTTCAACAGTAAGTTTCAATAATCTATTTATCTGTATTGTTGCTACATAAGAAATAATTATTAGTCTTATTCGAAAACTATTTAACCAATAAAAAAGCAACACTCCACGGAATTTTCTATACCTATTTCTTGTATCAATTGATGAAATGTTTGTTTAAAATTCAGTAACCTATTTCGATTTTCTTTGATTTTGAGTTTATATATTTTTTTAGAAATATTATGGATTTATCTATTGCGGGCTTAGCTAGACGTTGTGAATGCAGTTTATGAATTTTTTTCTTTAATTGTGCAATACTTTTAGCTTTTAAATCAGATTATTATTTATGTTCTCATTATATTATATTAAGATTTTAATTTGATTATATGAAGGATAAGTTGAAATTGTAATGCTTAGAGATGTCTTATTTCTTCCTATCATGAGGGTTGGTACAATTGCTATAAGAAAACCTGAAGCAATGTGTATTACCCATATGATTATCAAATAAGAACCCACTTAGATAGATATTGTGTCTATTTGTTAATGCATTTCTATTTCTATTAAGAAGGCATGTGATTAGATGTTATCTATAATTATATTTGAAGTGAACTTCTTAAAACCTAGCACCGGAAAGTAGTCGATTCATATTGGTTAAGAAGACAAAATTCATACCTTGGTTAACTTAAGATGATGAGTGTTGTCACGTCAACAGTAATTATTTGAGTATCTTTGTCTGTTTGTTGAGTATGAGGGTGAGAGATAAGCCTGCGGTTAATCAACATCATTTTCTTCTTGTAACTGGATAGAGAGCTCTACACAATCCCTCTAATTACAGATTTTGTTGAAGAATTTGCATTGTTTTAACATATTTTCAGGCGAACAAAAAATGTTCTACCAAGATTAAAGTTTTGTATTTACTTAAAACTTTCTTTATGCATGTAGCTTATTAGTACATTATAACATACGATACTGAACTGTCTACTATAGTTAAATTACACAAGAGCATAACTGCAAGGATTTATGTTCATTTTCACCAATTACTCCTTGATGTTAAAAAAATATTGAGTACATGTTTGACTTCTTTAGAGGTCATTAAGACTTGTTTTTCATCTTAAGGCATATGGATTTTAGTCTTGATTGTGATGTTAAATTGTGTAGTTACTCCTCTGAAGATGGATGTCAACTAAAGATGAAAAGTAATTTAAAAGATTGGGAGTTAGCTGCTCTAACTGACCGTCTTTCGCTCATCTGATTTAGAACCAGGATTTTGGGGAAATTTTCTTGGAGCTGAAGGTAAGAACCATGAAGCTACAGAACATAGTCAAGGAGGTCCTAAATCCACTGTACCTTAACACCGTTCACATACAAGCCGAACAATGGCTACAGGATTATCAACGCACTATTGATGCTTGATATGTTTGATAACTTTTATCTAATTGTTATTGTTAGGTCTCTCTAAATTTAATTAATAGGAACAATTGTTAAGAGAAACAAGATATGGGACATGATGCTAGGACATGGTGCAACAAAACTGAAAACATTCTTTTATACCCACCACTCCCCTAATGCATTACTGTTATTGTGTTGTAGAACATCATTTATGATAACTTCTAACAATATTCTTATATTAAAGTCAACAACATGGGACAAAAAATGTAATATTTAATTGTAGAAGATGTTACGCGAATTGTACTACAAACTAGACTTATCTTATTGATAAACGAAGACACGTGTACTGCACTCTTTTAATTTGGCAAACCACGTGTGTTTTCCCAAATACCCATAATATTCATGTAACACCTCGAAAACCAGACCCAAAAAAAAATTGCAAATTTTACCTGAAGCAGTGAACCACAGCAGGGTTCACGGACCGTGATAGGGTCCACGGTACGTAGACCTGTCTGTGGTCCAGGGTTGGACTTCACCAGGCCCATGAGTCAGACCACGGGACCCCTCACGGGACGTGGTCTTGACAACAGACCATGGTGGCGTCCGTGGAAGTAAGGCAGTAGACCCCCCTTGCCAGTCCTCAGACTCCCACACCAAGTGAAGACTACAGACGACTACATGGTCTGTGATCCATCACACGGTCCGTGGGAGCGTCCGTGGAGTTTAACTAGTAGACTCCCAACATAAAGCCTCCAGACATCAGCCTAAGTGAGGACCACGGGGACCTTCACGGTCCGTGGTCCTCCACACAGACCGTGGTAATAGCCGTAGTCCAAACCCTCAAGTTTTCAGAACCAAATCCAGATCACGACTGACTTCACGGTTCGTGGTCCCTTTCACGGTCCGTGAAGATGGCTGAGGTCAGCCCGTCTGCAGATTTAAGTCAGGGTTATTTCGGTCTTTTCATATTTTGTTAGACTTCTAAACCTCATCGTTTTTACCATAAGTTTGGTTAGTTTTAGCCTAGAAACATAATTAGAACTTACCCTAGTCAATTCATTAATCAAACTTAGAAAATTGGAGCGTAGCAAGGAGAAAGAGTTGACCAACCCTAGCTCAAGAATGCAGCAAGGTTTTCATCAGTTTCAGCCCCAAAATCAAAAGATTTCTCCGTGGAATTCGTCAACAGGTATGTGGGATTTCACTAGTGGGTTCCTTTCGCCCATTAGGTACCTAGAATTCAGTCAGATTCTTGATTCCATTATTTTAACTAGACCTAGGTTTTCTAGAATTTCAACAGATTATCATGAATTAGTTATGTATATGTTCCAAATCAGATTATCATGTTATTACTTCGTTTCTTGCTTGAATTTCAGAACCCTAGCTATGTATATCTTTAGTTCTTGAATTACACATGCTAGGTCAGATATTTTAGTATTTCTGATATACATGCTTCAGTTTTAAATGTGTATTTATCAGTATATAAATGTACATTCTCAGTTTGCATGTCAGTTTTGAGTTATCTAGTATATTACAGAAATCAGTCATAATGTACCAATCACTTAATCCATTGGGAGTAGCATAATACCGAGTTGGACTAGGGTCAGTCACTCATATAGTCCCAGAACTACGAACCACGTAGGTTGTAAGTCCCCTCTGTGGGCATCATTTTAGTGATCACGTCAGCATGCCTCTATACCTTTGATCGGGTGTATTGGGTCCTCTCGATGGGGTGTATACATCGGACTGCACATTTTGCTCATGTGGTTTTAGTGTCGGTTATTAGTAGCTCACACAGTTCAATTAGACTCTATTGCATTGAACACATTTTAGTATAGTCAGTATTCAGTCTCAGCATGTTATAAATTTGGTCATTGCATTCATTAGCTCAGTATTCAGTATTTATATCATGTTCAGATTATGGTCTTACTTTATTGCTTGTTCAGTTATATATTTATTTCAGCTTTATTCTATCCTGCATGCTCAGTACCTTTCAAGTACTGACGCATACTCTGTGCTACATCTTCTCGTGATATAGGTTCAGGTTCTCAGCATCCACATCACGCTTAGATCGGTTCCCGATCTCCAGTTCAGCAGCATCAGTGGTGAGTCCTCATTCTTCGAGGACAATAGTCATGTTATCCTTCAATTTTCATTGTTTTAGTTTCAGTTTTGCTAGACTTAGTTGGGTCCTGTCCCAGCATTTCTAGTTAGTAGAGGCTATTTTCAGACATAGTTAGATTCAACTTAGTATTTGAGTTTGATTTTCTTTTCTATTAAACTCTTAGATTTGATAATATATTTAGTATATGGATATTCCCAACTATTTCATATTTACTTATTATTAGCTTCCGCATCAGCTTTATTTCTCAATTTATCTTTAGTATGCTCATGATTATGCCAGCAGGGTTAACTTGGGGTCACTTGTGATCCTAGGTCCCATGTCCGCGTCTCGGGGGTAGCTCAGGGCGTGACAATTCACAATATTATATTTTGTATCCCTGTGTTTAATTTTCCCTCCTTCTGTGGTACAGTTCTTCGATTTATTTGGGTAAGTTTTTCAAATCTTCTATGCTTCTATTTCTTTTCATAGTATAAATTTGTGCTTATATTGTATTTAATGTGCACCCTCGATTCTGCTAGACTGTCTCCAAATAATAAAGTGATTGATTATTTCTTACCAAAGCTAAAATCTTCTTTTCTTTCTTTGATTTTTTCTATTTAAGTTTCAAGTTATATATCCTTGGTTATACTGTATTTTTTCACTCTTGTGATTATTCTTCTATTCTTAAGGGTAAGATATTCCATTGTTTCTTATAGGACTTTAACGGGTATGTGTTAGCTTTGTCATCCTCTTGGATAACTTTTATTGAAATATTTTCATGCATGTTGTGATTATGGAATTGTCTGATGCACTTGATATATTATAATAGAAGTAACTAATTATGCATATATTGTACATAGACTATTGGATATTGTCTGTTTGAACTTTAGTATGTATTAGTGTTGATTTTATATGTCTAAATGTAAGAATAAATCAATAATATTTAAAGGTGATGTATGAGCTTATCCTTTTTGCATATGTACATGAAAAAATATCATGTTCTACCATGTTAGTACAAAGACATTTGGCAATATGTAGTTGAACTGTGTAATTTATATTGTTATTACAATAAAAAAAAAGCAAACAACCAAACCAATCATGTTGGGCCCATGCTTAGCACGAGCCATTGCTTATCTAGTTATACATATAAGTGCCAATCTTTTACTACCAATACACCCAAAATTATTAACTAAAAGATCATGTGTCTGTACACATTACCCAATAAGTACACTTTATACATAAACCCTAATGTTCTATAGATAAAGCATTGTGTATCAAATTAAGTATCAGATGTATTCATGCATACACATTCAAAATTCTTTTTTTCTAAATAGTTCTAGTTAGCCGCTGATACATTTGACACCTAACCAATGAAATGTACTCTATAACTTGACTGTTGATTCATTCATGTATATACTTGATAACATAGTTGTAGTTAGTTGTTGATTCAATCATGTTGATTCATTCATGTTGTGTTAGTACAATTTGTCCAAAAGTTTGATTCAAAAATTGAGAATTTTTTGAAATAATGGGAAGAAAAAATTTAAATATTACAGTACCTATCAATCTACTAAATATTTTATAAATAATAATGTATCAATCACAAACAATCAGACAACTAACTTATACTTAATATCGGGTACAAAATATAAATATAATATGATACATACCCTCACTCTTGAACATTTTGATGTTTTTACAACAAAATACATGTATAATGTATCATCTATAAAGTATAGTATTTTACAAACTCAACAAGATACAAAAATAGTAATGTATCATGCTAAATATTTGGTCATGATACAACAATTTAAATTAATACTACATGTATCACACAATAATGTGTCGATATCTAAGCAAACATTTTACGTGCAAAATTTACTTATTTAATATATCTAATTAATAGGAATATAGTACTTATCAATTTATAAAAGATACATAAATACTAATGTATCACGATTGATATAGTCATCTCGAAAACACAAATCAAAAATTGAATTAACAACACAATATATGTAATTTAATACCTCTGATTGTCAGATCTATTTTACTATAAAATTAAAGCTCATATCTATTTTATACATTGCAAGTTCAGGCTCATATTTTTTCCAGATTCCTGAATGTCAGATCTTTTTTTCAGATTCTTCAATGTCTCAGCAAAATCAAAATATTCTTCATGTATCTTCTCATATTTTTTGATAATTTTGAATCAAAATTGAAATATTATTCAACGAACTGGGAGAAGAAATTTGGAATCCATCACTTATGTATCATTCATAACTCACCTTGATTTCCCAGATTCCTGAATGTATTCATTATGTATCAACTATTGTTTTTGATTTTTTTCAATCTATTGCGATTTGGGTGAGTGTAACACCTTAGAACTTAACAGACCTACACAACAACAATGTTGGTGAACCACGGCAGGGTTCACGAACTGTGAAAGGAACCGGGGTCCGTCGACCTGCTCGTGGTTCAATGCCCACCCAGCAGTGGTGGACCACAAAGCCCTTCATGGGCCGTGGAGCACCACACGAACCGTGGGAAGGCTCGTGGAAGCCAGGCAGAACCAACCAAGCTCAGGCATCAAGCCACAGAGCCTACCACGGGCCGTGGTCTCGATGACGGGTCGTGCATGGGTCTGTCGTCTTGAGACAACAGACCCCTAACCCCAAGTGAAGAACCACAGTGGCTTTCACGGTCCGTGGTCCTTCAAAGATTGCCAGCTATTTGCTAAGTTCAACAAATGTGAATTTCGATTACAATCAATCGCTTTCCTTGGTCATGTGGTATCCAGTGAAAGGGATACGAGTGGATTCTCAAAAAATTAAGGTGGTACAACATTTTCCCAGACCCACCTCTCCAAGTGATATCAGAAGTTTCTTGGGTTTGGCCAGTTATTACAGGATATTTGTTGAAGGAATTTCATCCATAACTTCCCCATTGACCAAGTTCACTCAAAAGAAGGTCAAAATTCAGTTATTAGATGAGTGTGAGAAAATCTTCTCAGAACTGAAAACTAGGTTGACTACAACTCATATTTTGACTCTACCAGATGGTTCAGACAGTTATGTGATTTATTGTAATGTATCCAAGGTCGGCCTAGGTTGTGTGTTGATGCAGTGAGGTAAGGTCATAGCTTATGCTTCTAGATAGCTTAAGGTCCACGAGAAGAATTACCCGACTCATGACCTCGAGCTTGCATCCATAGTATTTTCCCTAAAGATTTGGAGACACTACTTGTATGGTGTTCTTGTTGATGTGTTCACAGACCATAAGAGCGTCCAATATGTGTTCACCTAGAAATAGTTGAATCTTTGTCAGAGGAGATGGATTGAATTCCTCAAATACTATGACATGAATGTGTTTTATCATCCGGGTAAGGCTAATGTAGTGGTTGATGCTCTCAGCAGACTGTCTATGGGTAATGTAGCACATGTTGAGGAAGAAAAGAAAGAGTTAGCCAAAGATGTTCACCGGCTTGTTCACTTAGGAGTTTGCCTTACGGACATGTCAGATGGTGGTGTGATAGTTCAGAATGGATCAGAATCCTCATTGGTAGCGGAGGTTAAGGAAAAACATGATAGCGATACTATACTACTTTAGTTGAAAGGTGCAATTCAGCAAAAAGTTGAGGTTTTCTCCTAAGGTGGAAATGGTGTACTTCGTTACCAGGGTTGCTTATGTGTTCCAAATGTGGGTGAGTTGAGGCAGCAGATTCTTTCAGAAGCCCATAATTTCAGATATTCTATTCATCCAGGTTCCACTAAGATGTACCATGATCTACGAGAAGTCTTTTGGTGGAACAGAATGAAGATGGACATAGTAGACTTTATGGCTAGGTGTCCTAAATGTCAATAGGTTAAGGTAGAACATTAGAAACCAGGAGGTATGAACCAAGAGATTAACATTCTTACATGGAAGTGAGAAGTGATAAACATGGACTTCATTACGGGTTTACCTCGTACCAACAAGTAGCATGACTCTGTTTGGGTGATAGTGGATAGAGTCTCCAAGTAAACTCACTTCTTAGTTGTCAATACTACAAATTCAGTGGAGGACTACGCCAAACTCTACATCAACGATAGTCAGGTTGCATGGGGTTCCCTTGTCTATCATCTCAGATAGAGGTCTCAGTTTACCTTTCATTTCTGGAAATCATTTCAGAAAGGTCTTGGTACTCAGGTAAATCTCAGTACAACATTTCATCCATAGATGGATGGTCAGGCAGAGCGTACCATTCAGACCTTAGAGGATATGTTGAGATCTTGTGTGATCAATTTCAACGGTAGTTGGGATGATCACCTACCTCTCATAGAGTTCGCCTATAATAACAGCTTCCATTCTAGTAGTCAGATGGCCCTTTATGAGGCACTATATGGGCGTAGATGTAGATCTCCCGTGGATTGGTTTGAAGTAGGTCAAGAAATCTTGAGTGGTCCTGCTTTGGTTAATGAGGCTATGGAAAAATCTCAACTCATTAGCGATAGACTAAAGACAACTCAAAGTCGTCAGAAGTCCTATGCACATATGAGAAGAAAGGACTTAGAGTTTGAAATCGATGATTGGGTTTTCCTGAAGGTGTCACATATGAAGGGGGTGATGAAATTTGGCAAGAAAGGAAAGCTCAGCCCTAGGTATGTATGTCCTTACAAAATCCTGAAAAGGGTTGGTAATGTGTCTTATGAGTTAGATTTTCCAGCAGAACTAGCAACATTTCATCCAGTCTATCACATTTCCTTGTTGAAGAAATGTGTAGGTGATTTGACATCGATAGTACCATTAGAGAGTGTGGTTGTGAAGGATAGTCTTACTTATGAAGAGGTTCCAGTTGAGATTCTTGACCGTCAGGTTCGTAGGTTGAGAAATAAGGAAGTCGCTTCAGTGAAGGTTTTGTGGTGGAGTCAGTCCGTAGAGGGAGCTACTTGGGAAGTGGAAGCAGACATGCTAGCCAAGTATCCTCACCTCTTTCCTTCTGATTTCATTCAGCTTGAGGTACTAGTTTCTCTCTCAGTCTCTCAGTTTACTCTTGAGTAATTTAGTCTCAGTATCTTGTTCCCTCAGTTATTCTTGCATTTAAGCATATTTGCATGTTCATGGAACTCAGTTTAGTTAAATATCAGTTTCTAGTACTTAGTGGTAGGGATTGCAACTCCTTCCCTCCATACTCAGCTTGTTTATACTTTATTCGAAGGCGAATTTTCCCAAGGGGGAGATATTGTAACACCTCTGATTCAAGAAGATGAAAAAATGCAACTTTCCAGGATCTGGTGTATGAACCAACAGAAGCCACCGACGGACCGTGTGTCAGACCATGGACCGTGTGTCAGACCACGGACCGTAGGTGGGGTCCCATCGTTAGGTTCCAAACATAGGTGGGGTCCCATCGTTAGGTTCCTCTCGATGGGGCGTATACATTGGACTCTATATTTAGTTCACGTGGTTTATGTCGGTTAATATTAGCTCCCACAGTCAGACTCTTAGTGCATGACCAGGTTTTCAGTATATATATTTATGTATTCAGTTCAGCATGTACCTTCATGATTAGTAATGTGTCATTGCATTCAGTTAGTTCTTTTCAGTTATACTTTAGTACATATCTATATCTTTGTTCAAATTATATCATTGCTAGGTTATGTATTGTTCAGCCTATATACTTTATTCAGCTTAGTATCTATATCATGCATGCTCAGTACATTCCAAGTGCTAACTCATACTTTGCGTTACATCATTACATGATGTAGGTTCAGGTACTCAGCATCCAGATCACGCATAGATCGATTCTCAGTCCGCATTCAACAACTTCAGTGGTAAGTCCTCATATTCTTAGGACAATAGACATGTTTTTATTTTAGTCATTATTTTTAGTTTCAGTCTTGCTAGAGTTAGCTGGGGGCATGTCCCAGCAACTCAATTCAGTTAGAGGCTTTTCAGACATAGTAATAGATCTAGCTTGTGTTGTTAAGTGATTGTTTCAGTTATCACTAAACTCTTATGGTTTCATATTTACATTCATACTATTTGGGCCTTGTCCCCTCTTCAGATGTCTATTGATTTAGCTTCTGTATAGTTCATGCTTTACTTAGTTATTTTGAGTATGCTTATGATATGTCAGATTCAGGGTTAGCTTGGGGTCACTCGTGATCCTAGGTCCTGTGTTACGTTAATGGGGCTCTCGGGGAGTGACAACATATAGAGAAAATGTTACCACAATAATTCAAATCTTTAATACTCTTTCTACACAATCAGGACCAAAAATAAATTTCAGTAAGTCCTCAATTACCTTTTCGACAAATGTTTCTACAAAAATTAAAATGAACTCTCTACTATTATAAACATCCGACAAAAAAATAGGATGGAAAAATACATGGGATTACCCATAACTAGTTACCACCTTAAAAGTTTGGATTACCAATACATTATAGATCACATGAATAACAAATTAAAAGGCTGGAAAACTCGATTATTAATCCTAGTAGGAAGGACAACACTAGTTAAATCAGTCCTAGCATCTATCCCGACCTATGACATTCAATGCAACATTCTCCCAAAGAAACATGTAAGCATATAGATGGAATACAAAGAATTTTTCTCTCGGGATCAACGTCAGAAAAAGGAAATTTCATTTGGAAAATTGGGATCTTGTGACTACAGCTACTAAAAAGGGTGGTCTAGGAATACAAAAAACAAGAGGAAAAGTTTTTGCTCTCCTAGTCAGCCTAAATTGGAGACTCCTTCATAACAAGGACCAACTCTGGGAAAAAATATTTTTTAAAAAATATAATAATAGGAGAAAAGGTACTATGATTAAATACTATCCTTACGATTCATACATTTGAAAAAGTCTTAGTAAAACCTTTCCTTTATTCCACCAGGGATTGTCGTGGAATGTGGAAAATGGGAATAAAATTAACATATGGGAAGACAACTGAATTGAAGCCTCGTACTCTCTTCGTAAAGCAATCGAAGGTCCCCTAAATAAAAATGACTTCCACACCTTAGTATCTCACCTTATCATTAATAATAACGGGGACTTATCAAAATTATCCTTCGAGATTTCTAGAACAATAAGTGAGGCAATCCAAAATACCTACATCCAAGCATCTCCTCTAAGAAGTGATAATTACTATTGGAATAGAAGTAATGATGGAAACTTTAGCACCAAAGAGGCTTATAATATTTATTTATCTGAAACTTGTAATCTCAGTACCAATAAGGATCTCAACCATAACTGGGTATGGAAAACCTCAGCTATAAACAAAATTAATTTTTTCATTTGGCTATTAATTTTAGAAAAGGTCCCTACAGCTTTGGCCTTGTACAATAGAAACATAATAAACTATAAGAATTGCTACTCTTGTACATATAAAAAAGAAAATGTTACTCATATTTTTATAGATTGTCCACATGCAAATCATATATGGACTAAGTATGTCATTGTCATCACTGGACCAAACTTTCACAAGGAAATTCAAAAATTATGCTCATTAAGGCACTACACTTCACTAGATAACTCGTAGATAGTGCCCACTGTTTGCCTATCCTGATAATTCTTTGGAATATCTGGAAGAATAGGAACAATAAGCTCTTTAGAAATCAAAACGCTAGCAGAAGCACACTACAAAATAAATCTTTTCAGGCAATAGAATACTACCATTTATCTCACTCCCAACCAGAAAAACTCCCTCAATTTATAACCCATGTAGCATGGCACCGACCGCCTAAAGGAATGCTTAAACTAAATATTGACGGATCCTTTGATCAAAACTCGAAAATGGATGGAACGGGTGGAGTAATAAGGGACCATCTAGGCAATTGGATTGTAGGCTTTGCTTGCAAAGTAAGAGTCGCTAATGTTCACCATGCGGAACTACTAACTTTGCTTCATGGTCTGAACCTAGCGTAGAAAATAAATATTAATCATTTGCTTGTGGAGACCAACTCTCAAGTATTACTTAACACCTTATAAAGTGCTAAATCAATACACTCACATTTATTCGGATTGCAGGTCAATGCTCCTACTGATGGGAGGATCAACAATGAAGCACAAAATGAGGGAGGCTAAATCAGTAGCAGATATATTAGCGGAATATGGAAGGAAGACTATGGATTCAAATATGTCTATGAACAAGTTGTTTGTTTTTGAAACATCTCCTTCCTTTATATAAAAAACTCTTGAAAGAGATGTGAATGGAACTGTATCGTTTAGATCAATTCCTTTTTGTATGGATTAACCTATTATTTAATAAATAAAATCCTTCCAGTTCCAAAGCATAAAAAAGGAAGTGTACAGACGTGGTTATAGGAATTGGCAGTACAACTAATATTTATTTTAGTACAATATTACAGTTTTCCTTAACATGGTATGACAACAAAGTAATAAAATTAATGTTTTCGGTATATTATCTTCTAAGTGCTACCCCCATATTTGATTTCAGTGGCGCGCTAGCATATTGATTTTCATATCCACACATAAAATTAAAAAATAGAAAACAATTTTTTTTTTAAAAATATTGATTTTATAAATTTTAATCAATCCACTTCAACATCGGAAATCCATAATCGAGTTTCACAAAGAAAGGGAATAATCAACTATCTTCTTTTTACATCGTTGGTCCCTGCAATTCGCAAATTCAATTTAAGATCAAAATTTTGACAATTATCCACAACTTTATATATCAACCTTAATCAAAAGCTTTAAATACCTCAAACAATAGATGTCCAAATATAAATCATTTCAAACTCAAAAGGGTAAACAAAAATTAAATGCATATCAAAACAATTAATCAACATATATATACCTGAAAATTGCAGAAACAATTGAAAAAAAATCTTGAAAAGTTAAAGTAATAATTAAAGCGACATACCTTTTCTAAAAAATTGCTCCTTTTCAAATACTTTCTTGCCCCCTCTAGTTCTGAGTGAAGATTATTGAAACATAGAAGAATGAGAATGAAGAAATGGAAAGACCTAGAAGAAAGTAGGAAACAAAAAGTAGCCAAAAGACATGTGAAGGACATGTGATTTGCTAAATAAAATAAAAAATTGTGTACACAACATAGGGAAGGAACATCAAATCAATGTTCAATAAAATAAGCCTAAATTTATACTGCACTTTACAATACTTATTGTACAATCAGTATCCTTTTTATATAAGCCAATAAGGCTAGGATGAACGCTGCGTCACATAGTAGTACTAATATCTTTTAAAGTGTACAATGAAAATCTTTAATTTTTTGACTGGCTCTATTTTATTGGACATGGTTACTTTATATGCACATGTAAAGAGCTGCCATTAACTTTGTCTTTTGATCAAAACAGATTCAACAAGTATAACCATGCATCTCGATTCATTTCTCTTTCAAGCTTGAAACTGGGGATCCTTTGCCCTTTTTCTGCATCCGTTTCTTTTCTCTTCAAAAACTACTTGTATTGTATGTGATGATAGTAAAATACCTATTTTTATCCTTCAAATTTTAATGAGTATTTGTTTCAAGTTCTTGGTGGTTTTTATTCGATTGTAGGATTTTTATTTTGCTAATTTGGTTTGATTTACTCATGGATGTTCGAATATTGATCTTTCCCTTACAAGTTAAGGACAAACTGTGCACTGTAATATTGTACTAAAAAACATTAGTTGTACTGTCAATTCCTACAACCACGTGTTTACACTTGCTTTTTTAGATACACATGTTTAATTTTTATTCACTGTGTGAGGACAGTTGGTAACCACATTTATTAACACTTTTTAATCCTAATTTTCAAGCACATATACTTTTTTCGTCAAAAATACCAAGTTTCCTCTCCATCTCTTTTTTCTCTCAAAAAAATATTTTAGATATTTATTACTAGAAATTCAATCTGCAAAATTGATGAATTCTCTTTGCTACAAACTGGTTCTTTTTCAGCGTTGTTTGAGAGCTCTTTCTCTTTTGTTTTCGTGCTAGTTATTATTTTTTTTCTAAAAAAAATTATGGTTCCTCTATGTTAAGGCGATTGGAGTGGATAATGATAAAAATAGTCTCAGTGCCTTTTCCATTTTATAATTTAGTTTAAAGATGTGTATTTTATTGAAAAAATGTATATTGTTACTTGCATGTCATTTTTATGGCTTCTTATTATTTGATGGTTCTTGAATTTTGTATATGTCAGGAGATTTGGAATGTGAATGGCTATTCAAAGTTCATTTATTTAATGTACATGTTTTATACAAAATTCAAGTGGAGAGACTGTTTTCTCACCATCAATTCATATATAAAAAATAAATTGTGAAGTTACTTCTGTCAAATTTCAGTTTATTCTTTAATAGTGTTAGGGAATGGACTCGTCTTTCTTCTAATGCTATGCAGATTGATTCACTACTTCGATGACTTTGATTCAAAAGTGAGAACTCTTATCCTTTCTTGGTAAGTGCTCTTCATTGAAGGTTGAATTTTGGAGATGAGAAAGAAGTACATCTTCAAGTGCAAGAACTTGTAAACAAATGTATTTTTAGTCAAATACAACAATTAAATTGTTTAGAATAAAGTGTCGAAACAAAAGTCTCCAAAAGAATCTCCAAAATGAGTTGTTGTAATATTATATCTTTGTAATATTAATTCTATACCCCAGATTTGTGAGTTAAGTAGGAACATAAGGGTCAATCTTCATATTATATCATTTGGCTCTATATTTATTTGTCTTGTGATGTCAATTACTTCTCCAAACATAAACGAAGTCGACCTTTATTGATGATCTATAAAATGAGTAGCCTGTGTTTTCTGCCAGAAGATTATAATTTCTCTATTTTATATTTGCATTCTCTCCCTTACCTGATGTTACTTGATAAATAATTGCATATAGTTGCTGGTTTTTGAAAGAACTTAGAAAACGAGGCTTAAAACATACTTGGTGCATTATGTTAATGTTGGTTAAAGGGAGGATTCACATGCTATATTTGCTATTAATTGACATGTAAAAATTCAGTATAGCATAATAATGTATTTAAGAATTTGAATTAGTCAGTGCAATTTACTTTCAAGATAGCTGACAGATAAGGGTAGCTGACCATCGATTACACGAATTGAAAAGTGATTATTCATGACATTTATCCTTAGAAAGGTGCTCTACACTGAAATAATTGAATCAGGTCACCCAAAAATTTGAAAGAAAGCAATAATTCGTTGCGTCGCATAAAAATCAAATCATTCCTTAATTTTGGCAGAAAGCAGTAATAAATCTTATATTAGTGTCAGCCTTTATAACGATTTTTTTTATGAAGTACACCGACTCTTGAATTGCAGTCCCCTTGATGAAAATGACAATTTTTTCTTTTTTCTTTTTGTCAAAATAGTTTTAAAATTAATATGCAGTGTATTGTGGTCAATATAGGCGGCGTAATGATCATCTCATCTCAGCTAATGACTGATTAACTCCAACATTCTAAAACTTATTTAGGTTGTGATGTACTTATTATCACCGTGATACATGTGTTGAATAGTTATTTCATAAAATTTTATTAAAAGTAGTTCAATTCTCTTATCCGAGTTTAAGATATGACAGTTAAATTAACCATTTTTAGGCACTGATAATGTTATTTTGCTTTAGCTAATTTTAAAATGTTTATATTACATATGAAGGCATTCTGCCCTATAAACTTAACTACTTATGCAGCATACTTTTGTAGAAATATAGCTAATGATGTCTATAGTTGAGTATTTTCAAGCATTTGCCACTTAAAAAAAATTAGAATGTTGTACTCGTACTTAGTACGAACCATGCCCCTCCAGTAACACAGGGCGGCTCAAGCATATTAGAGACCTAAAGCAAAAAATCAAATGGGACCTTAAACTCAAATTGTTAATAGCTTTTATATTATTGATTTCTTCTAGTTTTCAATTGATGATACAACAATTCTTAATTTAAATTATTTTTCATGAGATATAGTACTCCAAATATGTCAAATTTCTTCTAATAATTTCTTCTTTTTTCATGAAAATTTACTTTTTCTACAAATAGTATTCAATATTTGTTAAAAAAAAATAACTTATAACATTTTATTATTAAAAATGAGGCCCTTTAAATTTCAAGGCCTAAGGCACATGTCTTTTTTTTACACTTTCGAGCCGCCCCTGCTGATGGACAAGATTTTCTTTTGTGTGATCTTGACAAATTAGCTATGATTTTTTATGATGGTAATGCAAATGGGAAAATACGAAGAAGAGGCATGTCACGTGATGCTGGATGAAATGTTTATTAAGTGTAGGTAAGATTATTATTGTTCATCACATATTATTATCTTACTACAAAATGAATAATGGTTAAATAATTCATAGAAATTGATAAATGGGAGTACTAAAATGAAAATTATGATAATCATAAGTAGCATTATTAGCGTTTGTTTATGACAATATATAGAGATTATTTTTTTATAAAATGTAGCAAAATACATTGTATTCACGTATATATAATATTTAATCCTAGCTGAAATCACACGAATATAATATCTAATCTTTAATTGAATGTGTATGCATGCATTTTCATAGTAGAAATTGAATATATATGAAAACATCAATTATAATTGTGACCAACCCAACTGAATTCAGTATATGTATTTTCAAGTCGTATAGGCCAACTATAAATATAAAGTATATGTAAAGTGCATAGGGAGACCAACACGTAAACATATATTGTGTGCAGAGGCGGATCCAGAATTTAGAGTCTCTGGGTGCCAAATAGACTTATAGATTAAATTAACTTTATATTTGATTAAATTATTCGTATTTTCAATATATATGATAAATCAATCAATAAAATATGAATAATAAGATGAAAATTTATGTTTACATATATTACAAATCACACTCACACTAAAAGCGTGAAGTTAACAAATTTAAAACTTTCAATACTATTACTAATATTATAAATATTCATCATTCAATTACAATTTTCCTCGACGAGTTTTCATATTCTGAAAACGATCGATAATGACATCATTACCAACATTTGTAAATACATCATGTTGTATGTGTAACCCCCCCCCCCCCCAGAAATTTTTTGAGCTAAGACTCGAACCATTCTTCATTATGAGTAAGATTCTCACCAGAGAATTTAAATTTTTTCTTAAGTGTTAAGGTCACTAGATGTAGTACCTTGAGTTCCAAAAAGAACTAAAGAGAATTCATCAAAGTCGTCCGTAAGTTCTTTAAGTTTTGGGTCAACTTCAAACGACCATAACTTTTAGCACATGATGAGTTAGGAGACCCATAAGATATCAAATGAAAGATCTCTGAGTCCTCTCTCCAACACCACTGAGTTTGCTAAGTTTTGAGTTCGGATGAGGGATATATGCCCGTTTGAAGTTAGCCTGTCCAGTTAAAGAAAGTTACCCGAATTAATGAGGGGTATTTTGATCTTTTCCTTACCCCTTCAGCTTAAAACATTTTTAGTAATAATTTAGGGGTCTAAACTGATTTGGGTCAGTTTTCATAATCCTAAATCACGCTTGGGGTTTTAGAAGAGAAAAGAGGAGAAATGGGAGAACAATTAAGGTTTATTGCGAATCGAGGATTTGTTTAACCAAATCAAAGTATGTAAGCTCTCATAGTGTTGGGTACGTTCACCCATACGCCAATCATGTGATTTTAAATCCATAATTTCATTCTTGAGGTTGAATGATTTGAGTTCTTGATGAGTTTCTTGAAGTTTCATTCTTAAATCGTTATTGATTGGTTTGATGGGTTATTGAGATGAATGTTAGGAGATTGAGGGTTGAGTAGATTTTCGTGTACTTATGTTAGATATTCGAATCTAAGTGAGTTGGGAAGAAACCATTCGATTCTAGGTGAATTAGGGCTAAAAATCGAAGAAGAAAATTCATTGGAGAGTTCTGGGGAGGGGCTGGGGTAGCGCACCCCAGCAGTGCGCCACAAACATGTCTCTGAAGTTTAGGGGCTGGCACCCCGCGCCATCAGTGCGTCAGGGTCGCCTGCCCCCACTCATTTTCTGTCAGTTGTCCTATTTGAGTTCCTTTAAAGTGTATCTTCACTCCTTTATGACTACTCTAAACTACATTTAATCATCACGAGATCCTTCATATCATGAATCATAACTCCTGAATTTATAATTCAAATTCAAGAAAGAGTCAAGAGTAGAGTCCAAGAAAGTCTTTGAGTTAAATTGTGAATCCTTTGAGATCAACTATCTATTTGAGCTAAGTTTTGAAGAAGTAAGTATATATGAGAATGAGAAGAGGCGTACACATGAATTTGATATTGTTATTTAGACCCTTGAGTCGAGTCGTTCATGCCCTTAAATTCCGCATGAACTCCATAATTTGAGTATCTTTGAAAGGACTAGTATCTTAAAGTTCTAAGTTCTTGAGTATTGAGTCCCTAATCCTTTTGAGATTATATTCCTAATTATTGGACTACTATATGTTACCCATGAAGGTCCTTGAGTTGAGTTGTCCATGCTCATAATTTTGCATGAACCCTATGAGTCGAACAATCTTGAGATGAGTAGTATCATTGAATCCTTGAGTTCTGGAGTTGTTAAGTTCCGAGTATTGAGTTCTATATATGGTTATTAAAAACCTCGAATTGAGTCATTCACTTCCATAATTTGGCATGAACCCTATTTTGAGAAGTCTTTTACAATTATTTATAATTTATTTTTAAGACTTGAGTACTTGAGTATGAGGAGAATTGAGTTTTATTTTTTTTAAATGAATATATGAGAACTAAGTATTCCCAAGAGTAAATATTTTTACATTTAAAATGAGGGGAAACGTCGATTTCCAAATGAGTTCATGAAGAGTTTGAGTACTATCTCTTTTAAGAGAAATCTTTTGAGTAATAATCGCAAAGTTTGAGGATGAGGAAATATTTTTTTAAAGCATATGAGCATGAGATATATTATTGAGAGTAGTATTGAGCACCGATATGGGGGAGAGTTCAGGCAACTCACAACCCCCATAAACCATGTATGCCAACGTGGGTAGAAAGGGTCATACTTTTTAGATGATCCATGATCTTAGGCATATTTATATGCCTAAGTTGTCAATTTTTTCCCATGAATTGATTAGATTGAAGAATGATCTTTAGTTATTAGCTTGATTTTTTGTGTAACTTGTAATGATTGTGCACTCACACACATGATTAGTTGTTTCAGGAACTCTCGAAGGAATTGGAGTTGGAACGAAGAAAGAAGGAGCAAAAACACGCAAGAAAAGGACTAAGGCAAAAATGCACAGTGGTTGGCGCACTGTTAGGCGGGCCGCGCTAAGGCTTGAAGTTCAAAGGCGATTATGTGGCGCATTGCTAGGCACGACGCGCCAAGGACCAAAGTTCAGAGCCCTTTTTCATGAGTTATGTTAGGTGCACCGCGCCAAGAGGGAAAGTTCTTAGGCCAAGTCTGGGCGCTATGGGAGGCGCGACACACCAGGGAGATCCCGACTTTACCAGCTTAAAAGTATTAAAAAAAGATTCCTAATTGTAATAGACTTTGGCTCTAATTTTCCTACTATTATAAATAGACCATTAGGGCTCCATTGTTAGGGTGCGACTTTTATTGGGTGTGCAAGAGCAAGTATCAACGTTTGTAATAGGTTTTGATCTTCTAACTCTTCTATTTTCTGGAAATCACATGAACAATTGTATTTTGCGGTTTTCTAATAACATGAGTGGATAAACGCCTTAGTTCTGAGGTTGTAGCTACGAATGGATTGTTGATTATTAAAGGCTTTTTGAATTAATTATTGGTTGTCATTATAAGTTATTTCTATATTCTTGTTTTAGTATTTTATGCTTGATCACCATAAGATAAATATATTGTCTAATCTTAAAATCGGGAGAGGAGAGGTTAGATAGACCAAAGAATATAGAGAGCTCGGTCGACCCATTTGATTGAGGTGATTAGTGTTCAGGAGTGACGCCCGGATGAACACCTTGCTTGGTTACAAAATAGGATGAAATATAAATGCTCGCCAGTTAGTCTATTTATCCCCACTCAACGATGTAGCTAAATAGCTAACTGGAGTAGGCGACGAGAGGTGTATAGCCCGACTCATATAATTAACCCTATAAACCAGTAACTTGACAACTACAGTTAATTCTAAGCCGAGAATATGATACATGAGATTTGTTACATGTTGCAGCCCTGGAATTGTCTTTTACTTGCTTGAAACATCATCTTAAAGTCGTTCACAATTGATTACTTTTATTTATTGCATAATCAGTAGTAGTTAACAATCATCACAATCTCTTAAATGGTTACTTTTACTTTTATTTGTAGAATTAAGTGTTAGATATAAATTGATAATAAGTCCATTGGGAACGATAACTCGTTTCTTTAAGAATCTATATTACTTACGCGACCATGTACACTTGTGTGCATATTGGGGAGCAACAATCCATTATTGCTTTTAAGCATAACTTAGTGGATCCACTTAGTTGAGGATGTCTTATACTCCGGCAAGGTATAAGACAATTTTAGCAGCGTGGGCGAGATGATGTATCATCACATAGCTCATAGTGATGGTTGTCGGTTAGAGAATCTCCCAAATAAGAGTTATTATTATATTTTTACATACAATTGAGTTATTATTGTATTTTTGCATACAATTGAGTTATTATCTACTATTTTAAAAGCTTTACATATGTTGCATCTTTTATTGTTGCTTTATCCTTGAGTATCTTGAGTTGAGTCTGTAACATCCTAGAATTTTTTTGAGTCAAGACTCGAACCGTTCTTCGTAGTGAGTGAGATTTCATCAAGGAATTTAAATTTTTTCTAAGTGTTAAGGTCACTAGATGTAGCACCTTGAGTTCCAAGAAGAACTAAAGAGAGTTCATTCAAGTCATTCCTAAGTTCTTCTAAGTTTTGAATCAACTTCAAACGACCATAACTCTCAGTACAAGATGATTTAGGTGGTCCATAAGATAATAAATGAAAGTTCTTTGAATTATCTTTCCAACGCCACCAAGTTTGCTAAGTTTCGAGTTCGGATGAGTGAGATATGTCATTTTGAAGTCAGGTTGTCCAAATAAGGAAGGTTACCCAAAAATAGTAAGGGGTATTTTGGTCTTTTCCTTACCTAATCAGATTTAATTCATTTTTAGTAAGGTTTTAGGGGTATAATCCTATTAGTTTCAGTTTTATAATCCTAATATACGCCTAAGGTTTTATTTGAGAGTTCAAGAAGAGAAAAGAGGAGAGGATCAAGGCGTTCGTCGAGGTTCTTGAGTTTTGTTGCAGATTTTCGCCATGGGTTTGACCCCTAAGAGGTATGTAAGCTTCCATAGTGTTGGATTCTTTCAACCATACGCCAAACATGATTTTCATATCCGAATTCATCCATAAAGATTGAAAGATTTAAGTTCTTGTTAAGTGTTCTTGAAGTTCATTCTAAATCTTGTTTTGTTGGGGTTTTGATAATTTCTTGAGATAAAATTTAGTGATTTGAGTGTTGTTTTGAGTATATTAGAGTGTAATTATGTTAAGTAATCGAATCCAAGTGATTGGAAAAGAAACCATTCGATTCTAGGCGAATTAGGGTGAGAAAACGAGCGAAGACATTCGTCGGATTTTCTGGGTTGGGGCCTGGCGCGTTGCACCAGCTAGTGCTCCCCAAATCAGGTTCTGTAGTTTAGGGGCTGGTGCCCCGCGCCACTCAGTGCGCCAGGGTCACCTGCCCCATCCAGTTTACTGTCGGTTGCTCCGTTCGAGTTCTTTTAAAGTGTACCTTCACTCCCTTTTGATTCTAAACACTCTTAAACTACTTCTAAACACCTAAAAATCATTCATAACATGAATCATTACCTTGACTTCATAATTCAAATTCAAGGTAGAGTAAGAGTTAATTATTGAGAGTTTATTCGAACATTTCGAGAAAGTCTCTTTGAGTCTTTTTGAGGTGTCTTCTACAACTTCTAACAAATTGTTTCAAGACTCAAGTAAGTGAGAATGAGAGTGAGGAGAATGTATTCATGATTCTACACTATCACCAAGATCCATCATACCATGAACCATAAATCTTGAATTCATAATTCACATTCAAAGGAGAATTAAGAGTAGAGTTCAAGAAAGTCTTTGAGTTCAATTGGGAATCATTTGAGATCAACTATCGATTTGAACTAAGTTTTGAAGAAGTAAGTATGAGAATGAGTAGAGTCGTATACATGAGTTTCATATTGTTATGGAGACCCTTGAGTTGAGTCGTTCATGCCCATAAATTCCACATGAACTCCATAAGTTGAGTATCTTTGAGAGGAGTAGTATCTTCAAGTTCTAAATCTTGAGTATTGAGTTCCTAACCCTTTTGAGATTATATTCCTAATCATGGGGATACTAAATGTTACCCATGAAAGTCCTTGAGTTGAGTAGTTCATGCCCATAATTCTGCATGAACCCTATGAGTCGAACAGTCTTGAGATGAGAGGTATCATTGAGTCCTTGAGTTGAGTAGTTAATGCCCATAATTCTGTATGAACCCTCTGAGTTGAGTATTCTTGGAATGAGTAGTATCATTGAAGTTCTTGAGTTCCAAGTATTTAGTTCTATCTATGGTTATTGAAAACCTTGAATTGAGTCGTTCATGTCCATAATTCGGCATGAACCCTATTTTAAGAAGTCTTTTACAAATGCTTTAAACTTGTTTTAAGACTTGAGTTTTGAGTTGCGTAAAGAGTAAAAAGTGAAGTTCATTTCTTCAAAAGAGTGTATGTGAACTATGTATTTCCAAAGAGTAAATGTTTTCACATTTAAACAAGAGAGGAAACACCAATTTCCAAGAGAGCTTTTAAGCTAGTTTTTGAGTAATAATCTCAAACCGCAGAAAGAGTTATGTTTTTAAACATATGAGTTGAGTATATTTTTGGGAGTAGTATTGAGCACCGATATGGGGACGAGTTCAGATAACTCAAATCTCCATAAACCATGTAGCCAACGTGGGTAGAAAGGGTCATACTTTTTAGATAATTCCTTAATGCTTTTTAGCATAGGCTAGTGGATCCACTTAGTTGAGGCGTTCTATATCCCGGCAAAGTATATGACAGTTCTGGCAGTGTAGGCGAGACGTTGTATCATCACATAACTCATAGTGATGGTTATCGGTTAGAGAAACTCCCACAGAGTTATATTATATTTTATTATATACAAATTGAGTTGTTATTGTGTTATTCAATACATTGAGTTGCTATCTACTATTTTAAAAGCTTTACATATATTGCATCTTTTATTGTTGCTTTGCTCTTGAGTATCTTGAGTTGAATTGTGTTTCATTGAGTCGAGTACCTTATTATTGAGTCGAGCCTTATTTCACTGAGTTGAATATCTGATCTTTGAGTTGAGTATCTTATCTTTGAGTACTTCTGAGTTGAGTAAGTTTGAGTAGTTTTGAGTATCCTTGAGTATTTCTTGAGTTGAGTAAGTTTGACTAGAGGTAAGTATGTTTCTTTTCTACTAGTTCAAGCTTATGTTTATGCTTTAGATTTCCCCTTACATGCTCGTACATTCCATGTACTGAGCCATTTGGCATGAATCGTTTCATGATGTAGATACGATTATCAACATGTGTTTCGTTGAGGTCATGTGATATTCCAGTCAGCTTTGGTGAATCTTCTTATATTCTGGAGGACTTTACCTTTACCTTGCAGTTAGTAGTTTTGAGATGTCGTGGGTCTTGTCCCGATATCTTTTTGTAATAGTAGAGGCTTCATAGATAAACAAAGTTGAGGAGTTTCTGTATTTAATTTTATTTTGAGTATTGTGCAGTCTTTTAAAAAAGGTTGAGTATTTGAGTTTATTGAATTTATTTCAGTTTAAAGCTTTTGTATGCTTGTGTTAGTCTTCCACTTGTCGCCAGCCAGGATGAGGGTTCTCTTGGGGACCAGCAATGGTTCTCGAGTGCCGGCCACATTCAGGGTGTAGGCTAGGATCGTGACAGAGTCTCTTGAGTTGAGTATCTTGAGTTTAGTATCTTGAGTTGAGTATCTTGAGTTGAGTATCTTGAGTTGAGTGTCTTGAGTCGAGTATCTTCGAGCTGAGTATCTTATCCTTGAGTTGAGTATCATATCCTTGAGTGGAGTTTGAGTTGAGTTGAGTGAGTTTGAGAAGAGGTAAGTATGTTTCTTTTCTACCAGTTCAACCTTATGTTTATGCTTTAGAATTCCTCTTACATGCTCGTACATTCAATGTACTGACACCATTTATCCTGCATCGTTCCATGATGCAGATAGGGGTATTCAGGATCATCAACAGGCGTTCGTTGAGGTCTTGTGATATTCTAGTTAGCTTTGGTGAGCCTTCTTATATTCCGGAGGACTTCACATTTACCTTGTAGTTAGTAGTTTTGAAATGTCCTGGGTTTTGTCCCGATATCCTTTCGTAATAGTAGAGGCTTCATAGATAGACAAAGTTGAGGAGTTTTTCTGTATTTACTTTCGTTTGAGTATTGTACAGACTTTTTAAAAGGTTGAGTCTTTGAGTTCAATGAAATTTAATTCAGTTTTAAGCTTTTGTATGCTTGAGTTAGTCTTCCCCTTGTAGTCAGCCAGGATGATGGTTCGCTTGGGGACCAACCCACGTCCAAGATGTAGACTCGGGTCGTGATGATACTATGTAACACACTAGACAATCATTTAAATATTGATTACCAATGTTATTCCACACTTCATTTTTTATGTGCTTCATTGATGAAATGTTCTCTCCACATTTGCCGTAGCAACAGGTAAAATCAAAGTCAACTTTGCAAGTAAATAAACAAGTGAATAAGTTTTCACAAGATTTGCTTCAATCAATGCCTTCGCCAAATCATGAATTCCTTGCAAGTTGGAGAACTTGGGATTACCACTTCGCATATGAATAATCAAAGTATCGAGTTGGTAGCTCAAATCTCAGATTTTTTCATCATCAAACTCACTTGGATAACACTAGGCTAAAGTCGTGATTTTACCTTTGTCAAAATTAGAGAAATAATTGACCGGATTTAAGCTACCCATCCCAAGAAGCAAATCACCACTCACTACATCAAAACGGTCATTAAGCTCTTGAAGTTGCACGTCAATGACAACGAAAAAGACTTCAACACGCAAGTGGTGCGTATAACTAACACCCGAAGACTTATGTTTTGACTTTTCAGAAAAATAAAACTCATCCAACTTGGGAATCAAGATATCATGCAAATCACAATATGAGAAAATATCATCCAACAAAGAATCTCATCCATTTTTCCTCATATCTTGCAATGTTTTCTTTGTAATATTAAGAAACTCTACGACATTAACAATATCTTTATCTTCTTTTTTTTTGTAAAATCTTACTCAACTTATTTGACCTTGTCAATACTTTCAACATCAAGTGAAGCACAAAAATAAATTTAAATATTTTAATCTTTGTCAAAAGATACTCCGCTTGATTTCTATCACTTGATGTGGACCCTTTAAGTTCAATCACTTCAAGAACATGAACAATAGATAAGAAAATAAAAATAAAGTTATCTAAAGTTTTGAAATGTGATCCCCAACGAGTATCACCTGATCTTTGAAGCCCACGTTCTTGATGTAATCTTTGGCCTTTATGAACTTCACCAGATTCAAATGATCGCTCTAACTCTTTGGCTTGGTGATCATGGAGTAAGTCTCTACACTTGAAAGATCCTCCAACAACATTCAACACATTACTAACATGATCAAAAAAGTGTTCAACATCCAAATTGTTTTTAGCAATAGCCACAAGTGTTAGTTGCAATTGATGAGCAAAACAATGATTGTAGTAAGCCGATGGACTATCTTTCATAATCAAAGTTTTGAGTTCATTTATCTCTCCTTTCATATTACTATCCCCATCATAATCTTGTCCACGTATTTTGGATGGACTTAGTAAGTGAATGGAAAACAAAGGATAAATCGCTTTCTTCCGATGTATCACTAACGTGTACAATACCGATAAATCACTCAACTACTTCACCATTCTTATTAACAAAACGCAAAACAAGAGTCATTTGTTCTTTGTGAGAGATGTATTTTGACTCATCAACAATATACCAAAGTAATCTCCATTCAAGTCCCCAATTATTGCTTTCAACGTTTCTTTTGCACAAGCATTGGCAATATCGTCAAAGTATCATTTTGTGGGCATTTTCTAATATCAATTTTCCCACATCCGGATGTTTGTCCCCGTGCCATCGCAAAAATCCTAGAAAGAAGCCTTGATTAGTTGAAGATTCACTTTCATTATGACCTTAAAATGGTAATCCATATTACAAAAAAAGTCTTGACACATCAATTGAGGCTTCCAAACTCATTCGATACTCTTTTTTTAACTTTTGAAAATGCTTGTCAAGAACAACTTGAATTGATTGATGATGATTTGACGAATCTACCATCTTGTTGAAATATTTGTCGTGAATACTATTAACATCAACAACATGTTTACGAAACCTTTCAAGTGCCCTATTCCAACTCCTAAAATCACTTTTTGTGAAAAACTCACTCGTACTTCCATGGAAAAAATCATCTTTGAATAAATAACAATATAGACAATAGACAAAATCTTTCTCCACGCTATACTCTAACCATTTAGAATATGGACCTTCAAATCAACTTTTACAAAATTGGCGCATTCTTCTTCCAATTTCAGTTGGAGGATATGAATCCATGTGAGGTTGACAAAGCCTTTTTTGAATATAATGTTTCCTCAGTGAGAAATTGGTACTCTTTTTCCTGGATCGGATTCAAGTGAATCCAAATTAAGGTCATCTATAAGATAAGAACGATTGACATTCGTACTAGAACCTGCTTGAGAATGATTAAATTTCACAAGAAACTTATCCATCTCAATTCACAAAACTAGAATACTTTCCTACAAAAATTAAAATTCAATTCAACTCACAATTAATTCAAATTTAATAGGGTAAGTCATAGTTAATTCAAATTAATGTGGTTCATATCATACAATTTTAACTAATAATGTTCTTACAATGTTCATTAGAAATTTAGAATATCAAAGTAAAATCAAAATTCTTGTCAAATATGAAATCAATCATCACTCATTAAAACTTTAAAGAACTCAAGAAATAGAAATAAGAAAATCTTACAAAAATAGAATTACAAACTTACAATCTATAAAAGGTTGTGGAGGGATGGAGAAAAGTGAAAACAATAGCACCCAACAACAAGCAAGCCTATGAGGCTTAGCCGCTGGACGGAATGCTAAGGCGGGCGGCAGCGACATCGACAACAAGGGACCTGGGTTCGAAATGGACCAATGAAGACTTTGGAGAAGTTGAAACTTGGAGGAAGAAGAGTTTTAGTTGAATAGAAAGAGAACACTTTTATTTGTGTTTAATCAAATAAAAGAAAAGTCAAAGGAGTAATAAATTAACTAATTTAATTTAAGTCAACAACAATTATAAAAATAAAAAATAAAAAAACGTACCAGACTGTTTTTTCCTTAAAAAACGTGTCTGTTGCCTTTTTTTATCTTTTAAAAAATGTGCAACAATTTCCCAAAAAATAATAGATGCAAACAGGATTCAGACCCGCGACATTAACCTCATCAAATCGTCCTCCTACCATGGCACCACATGCCAGTTTAGTTCTTTGAGTGACATGTTATATATATATATATATACACACACACACATATGTATATATAAAGTTTTCGTCGAAGTTTGTGGGTGGTGACACCCCCACAACCCTTAATAGATACGCCCCTGATTGTGTGTATGTCGGGAGTTTATTATTGTCTCTATTGAGAAAGGATTTTCAGATATACATATACATGTATCTTGTTTTTCTGTTATTAATATACATAATATTGTTCTGTTTTGGAAAAATTACTTAAATACACAATTTATTTTATCATATTCTCTAAAATTTCCTACCATTTTGAAAAAAATACAAAAATCCCACTCTCTCCTATTCTCGGATAAATCACTTTACGCGATGTATCGGTCGGATGTATTAGGACGTAGAGTGATGTATTCGAAACCGAGACACGATGTATCAGGACATTGAGTGATATATCTGAAATCGAGACGCAATGTATCAGTACGTTTTGAGATGTATTCAAATTCCACCAAATTTAAGGAATTTTTGTAATTTATAAAATTATAGAAATATGATGTAATCATCTCTTAACAAGATGAAATTTGTGTAAAATTCTCTGTTTATGTTTTTAAAGAATTAAAACCGCTACATGGGATAATGTTCTCTAGTAAAATTGGCTATTTGTGCACTTGGGCCGAACATGCCATAGTTAAAGGCCCAATAGAAGAATATGGGTCTAGTTTAGACAGCCCATTAAGACTAGGGTTTTCCTTTAACATAAAAACCCTATCTTATTTGTCTTTCACTTTTTCGGACTGAAGACGCCTCCCAAATATTCAGACGCAAAGCAGCCAGGGCAGAAATGGTGACCTACAAAGTTAGTATCACAAACAAATTTTAACAATTTTTCTTGATTTTCTCGTGTATTTGTTGCAATAATAACTGGAATTTGTGTTGTTGTTGTTGTAGTTCCATCAATACCAGGTTGTAGGGAGAGCTCTACCGTCAGAAAACGATGAGCACCCAAAGATTTACCGTATGAAACTCTGGGCTACAAATGAGGTCCGTGCCAAGTCCAAGTTCTGGTAATTTTTCTCAACCTCTGTGTGTGTTTTTTGTCATATGATCATCTCATTATTAGCTCCCACCCCTTCCAATTGGTATTAGTTCCTAATTAGTATAGTGCCATATGAATCAAACATACTCTATGTGTTGGGGGAATGATTGGCGGTGGCGTATACAGATTTTCAATTAGTGGCTCGGAAAAAAATTAGTGCATTGTGATCAGGTTGAATTTTGAACGTGCTAAACTAACCTAGTGACTTGTGTTTATGTTGAGGATGCTAAATTTATATATGTACATGAAAAATATCTTATAGATGGTGTATTTTTTTGGGGTGAACACCATCCCGACCCATAGATCTGTCTCTGATGATTGTGGTGTTTGATTTGGCTGGAAAAGGTACTTCTTGAGGAAGCTAAAGAAGGTGAAGAAGAGCAATGGTCAGATGCTAGCTATTAATGAGGTATGATCAAATGCATTTCTTAATTTTCTCTTTGATAAAATGTGTCATTGGGATGTATTAATAAGCAAGATTTGTAATGTTGTTGCTTATTTGATTTGTATAGTCCCTAGTTATTATTGTTGGAGTTCATGGTTAATTTGTACTTTTACTTGATAAATGTTGTCTATGGTTAAGTTCTTTTGCTGGTTATCTAAAGTAAATGTTTCTGTTAATCTATTGTGATGCGTGAATAGTAGTTTCCTAGTAATCTGGTATGTCGGGGTCACCTAAGTGAAATCTTCCATTTATTTGCCTATTGAAGCTTGTATGGCCTTGTCAATGTTAGTCTTTGCATGTGATCAATGGTGTTATCTTCTAGATTTTATTTAACTTGTCTGGGTGATGTCATTTTTAATTCCCATGTCATTCCTAGTGGTGGTGGTGCACTAAATTTATGTTATTCCTCTTTGCTCTTCGAAATGTGGTCTGTTATAGTGTGATAGAGGTTGGGGTTAAATCATAAAAAATAAAAAGATGTGCATAGGTTTGGATGAAAAATGCAAAGAGAAAGACTATAACAACAACATACCTAATAAAATCCCACAAGTGAGGTCTTGGAAGAAAAGAAAACACGATGCTACTTTTTAACAAGTAATACCTATTTTCTTGGATAGAATTTCTTTAAATAATTGCATGTCTGTAATTTGGGCAGACTTTCATAATGGTTTAAATATCACGGTACTACTGCAGAATGTAGCCTTTGACTCAGTAGTTCCAGGTTTTGGAGGTAGCCATAATCTATGTATGTATTCTTGTAATGGTTATTAAAAGTTGCTCCCTCCATTTCAATTTCTTTGACCTGTTTTTGGTTTGAAATGGAGTTTAAGAAAGAAAAGTAGACTTGAATTTTGTGGTCTAAAATTTAAGATATGTCAAATGTACCAAAACTAACCTTGGGGTCTTAAAGTTGAAATTAAAGAGTTTCTAAAAAAAGGAAAGTTACATTATTTTTTAACAGACTAAAAAAGGAAAGTAGACAAACAAATTGAAGCGGAGGGAGTACTATTTCCTTTCTCATATATGATTATGCATCTTTTCTCATGGTGTATTTTTGTGGTTATACTTCATCCATTGACATAGATGCCAAACATTGTTATTGAGATTTTGTGTTCCTTTTTGTAGATTTTTGAGAAGTACCCAACAAAAATCAAGAACTATGGTATTTGGCTGCGTTACCAAAGTAGGACCGGGTATCATAACATGTACAAGGAGTACCGTGACACCACATTGAATGGTGGTGTAGAACAGATGTACACTGAAATGGCTTCTCGCCACAGGGTTCGCCATCACTGCATCCAGATCATCAAGACAGCCACTATTCCAGCTAAGCTCTGCAAGCGGGAGAGCACAAAGCAGTTCCATGACTCCAAAATCAAGTTCCCGTTGGTGTTCAAGAAAGTCAGGCCACCTACCAGGAAACTCAAGACTACCTACAAGGCCACCAAACCTAACTTGTTTATGTAAAACGTGTTTTGATCATTTAGTGGATTGAGTCGCTATTTCAAATTACTTCAATTTTGGTGCTCTGGACTAGTGGATTTCAACATTCACTGGCTAGGGGAAGAAAAAGACACTTTTGTTGTGATCAATCGATTATCTTTTGCGCTTTTTATAGAACTAGATATCAGACCATTATGTTCAATTTTGAGTTTGGTATTTTGTTTGCTCTGACAGTTGCAATGTTAGTTATATTTCTCGATTTTTGGTTTACATGATATTCTTATTAGGATGTCTAGAATATTTCTCATTAAGTAATTCTTATACAAAGCTCTTCATTAGCTTGTGTTTTATGACTATATTTCCAGGTGGTGGTACGTGGAGTGAATTATCATTTGAACTATTTTAAAAAATTTGTGATTTGTACTATATTGGAAAGCAATCATAATGTGCTTTATCATTTGTCAACGTCCATGATTGATAATCGTAGAAAAGCTTTGTATTGGGTAAGTTCATGAGTTGGAGATAAATGCACTTGATGGACCTAGATTGCTGGATTCCATTATTGAGGCTCACTCAAGAAGTATCCATACTAACATTTGGCCTCGTCTGTACTGTTCTAAATAAGACTGAGTATTGGTCGGTTTGGTTCGATTTTGAAGTTTATTGCTTTGATTTATTGGTTTGTAGACATGTTAAACTGTTAAGAACCATTAATATATTGGTTTATCGATTATTGATTGTTATCGGCTTAGCTGTTAAGATTTGATACAAAAAATAAATAATTGAAAATCACTTAGAAACATAGTGACAAACATTATAAACCATGCAAAGGAGTTGATAAATTGTATCATGCTTATAAACAACACTAATACATTGTAGAATAACCAAAAGTTTGATAATATCAGAAATAAAAATATGAAATTAAATCCTAAGTGATCAAGGACTTTACGTATCAAATGGTATAGATATGATTTAATAATTTACTATCAGGCTATCAGTTAACCTGTTAAGAAAAAACTTCAAACCATTAAGAACGAACAACCTAATAATAAAAAAAATCAAAATCATTATCAAAATCGTTAATTCAATAACTCATTACCGATAAATCAATTATTTTTTGTCGATTCGAATTATCAGTTTCGGTTCGATTTTGAACATCCCTAATAAAAAAAATTACCCTTTATACTTTCTAGGTGAAAAAAATAATGTTAAAATTATTTCTAGGAGATGTTATCCTTAATACTTGGAGAGATTATGTTATCTGCAAAATATATGGTTAAATTCCTTTTATCAAATTAGGCCTCTGGAGAACATATCTATATAGGGATGATCAATACTGAATTGAAAAAAAATTATTGGTTTATTGGTAACAGGTTATTGATTTAATGGTTTGGTAATGGTATTGATTATTATTTTTATTTTTTATATTAGGTTAACGGTTCGTAATGATTTGAAGTTTTTTCTTAACGAATCAATTTTAATTTCATACTTTTATTTCTAACAGTCTCAAACCCTCGGTTATTCTACAAGGTGTCAATGTTAGCTTTTGAGCAAAAATGTAATTTTTCAACTCATGATTATTTGGTGAGTCCGGAGCCTAAAGGGCAAAAAAAATTGTCAAAAATTCCAAAAGGGCACATCACTTTTTTTTTTAACCAAAAGGGCAAAATCGCTGCTGACGCAGCGATTTCCCTCTGACAAAATGACAAAATCGCTGCCCAAGCAGCGATTTCGTCTAAAAAATTTTTTTCTATTTTTTAAATTAAAAATCGCTGCTGTGGCAGCGATTTTGTAAAAAAAATTTTTTTT
>JAJOOS010008329.1:0-19568 GCA_029582725.1 Solanum chiquidenum | reverse complement strand
TGGAAGTCTAAGAAGCAAAGCACTGTCTCTAGAAGTTCGGCAGAAGCTGAATACAGATCTATGGCATCCACTGTTGCAGAGTTGGTTTGGATAGCAGGTTTGCTAAAGGAATTGAAGGTTAAAATACAATTGCCAATGGATCTATTTTGTGATAATAAGGCAGCCCTACAAATAGCAGCTAATCCAATGTACCATGAGAGAACAAAGCACATTGAAATTGATTGTCATTTTATTAGGGATAAAATTCAAGAAGGTCTAGTCAAGACAGCACATGTGAGCAACAAAGAACAAATGGCTGATATATTGACAAAGGCTCTTGGACATCAACAACATGACTTTCTACTTGACAAGTTGGGAATGAAGAACATATTTCATTCCCAACTTGAGGGGGAGTGTTAGAGTTAATTGTACAGCTTGATTAATCAAGCTGTACAATTAACTCTAACACTAGTGTTTTCATGGACGCCATAAAATTACCGAAATAGTCACATATGTAACCATAGAAATGAAAGAATTTGAGCAGAAGGATTGGGAAATTTTCTGATGTTGTATTTCCTCCAAAACTTGGTATTTGTACAAGTATTTACATTTACAACTAAAATTAAATGAAAAGTAAATAAAAGAAAATAACCAACTATACACTTGTCACTCTTTTATTTGTACAGAATTAACAAACTTATTCCTTCACATGTTTATCACGTGAGTTGAGCTTCTTGGAAGCTTTCCTTTTCTGTATAGGTGTCCTCTGATCCAATGGCCATGATCTCATTTTTGTATCTCTGATCAAAGACCCTGATTGTTCCACATCAGCTTCAGATTTATACTTTGATTTGGTCGAGGAAGCATTTCTCTTGTCTGAAATTTGAGGCTTTCTCTTCGTTGTTTCTTCTCCAATTCTTGCAACACTTTCTTCATTCAAAGATGAGGAAGATGATGGATCTTTGTCAATATCCCCCCTCAAATTGGAGGGTGATGAAAACCCCAATTTGTGTAGCAGAAAACGGTGAGAGTCGCCGAATAAAGGTTTGGTAAAGATATCAGCGAGCTGTTAACTGGACGGAACAAAATAGAGTGTGATTAGCCCAGAAATGAACTGTTGTCGCACAAAATGACAGTCTAACTCAACATGCTTCGTTCTTTCGTGGAAAACTGGGTTCTTCGCGATGTGAATAGCTGCTTGACTATTGGAGTTAACTGTAATAGGTAAAGACGGAGGTATCGAAAGATCGTCAAGAAGACAAACAAGCCAGGTAATTTCAGCAGTAACCCTTCTCATAGACCTGTACTTCGCCTCAGCAGAAGATAATGATATTGAGACTTGTTTCTTTGATTTCCAAGACACAGGAGCGCCACCAAGAGTAATGAAATATCCACTAATAGAACGTCTGCTATCCCTGCAGGAAGCCCAATCAGCATCGCAGAAAGCCAGCAACTCAAAAAAAGGATTTGATGAAAGAAGGATTCCTTGGCCAGGGTCTGTGCAAAGATACCGGAGGACACGAATAGCTGCATTAAAGTGAGATTCCCGAGGATTTTGCATATATTGACTTAGTGACAAGACGGCAAACGACAAATCAGGTCTAGTATGGGTTAAGTAGTTAAGCTTGCCCACGAGATGCCTATAGATGGTGGGATTAGAGAGAAGTGGGTCGTCGACAGCAAGCAATTTGGAATATGGATCAAGAGGAGATGAAACTGCCGCAACAGAACAATCAAATTCTTGGAGAAGCTGTAAGGTGAATTTTCGTTGATTGATTATAAATCCATGTTTTTCTCGAAGTACTTCCATACCCAAAAAATAGTGAATCTCCCCCAAATGTCTAACCTTGAATTCAGTGTTTAAAAAATGCATAATCTGGTTGATTTCTGATTGATCAGTACCTGTAATTAAAATGTCATCGACATAAACTGCTATGAGAGACACCAAATCACCAGTCTTCTTATAAAATAAGGAATAGTCATTTAAAGAACTGGTGTATCCTTTGTAAGTGAGAGCCCCAGCTAGCTTGGCATACCACTGTCGAGATGCTTGTTTCAAACCATAGAGGGATTTTCTTAAAAGACAAACCAGATCAGGATTTAAAGTAGGCATACCAGCAGGGATTTTCATATACACTTCTTCTTGTAGGTCGCCATGCAAAAAGGCATTACTGACATCCAATTGATGTACAATCCACCATTTCTTTACAGCAGCAGTGAAGAGACATCTAATGGTAGTCATCTTGACCACTGGTGAAAATGTCTCAGTAAAATCCACACATCCTCTCTGAACATCCCCTCGTACCACTAGTCTGACCTTCAACCTCTCTAGTGTACCATCAAATTTATGTTTAACCTTGTAAACCCACTTACAAGGTAGTGGTTTCTTTCCTCGAGGCAACTCTACCAAATCCTAAGTGTGATTGTAGTCAAGAGCAATCAGTTCTTCATTCATGGCAGATATCCACCCAGGGTGAGTAGAAGCCTGACTAAAACTCTTAGGCTCAATGATAGTGGAGATAGAAAGAAAAATATGTTGATTGTGGAGTGATAGAGAGCCAAAAGAATAGGCAATAGGTGTAGATGTATGGACAAAACAAGCATTGGTAAGGTCAGTGAGATATATGTTGTTGCATGCATAATCAGAAAGATACTCTGGTCTGTGACTAATCCTGGTAGACCTTCTTGGGGGTGCAGGAAAAAGATTAGGAGAAGAAGAAGTGGGAGTAGGAGACACAGGAAGTGAAGATTCCTGCATATGAGATCCAGTGTTTATTGAAGGGGAGGAAGTTTCTGGAGTGGTAGCAGGAGAAGGGAAATGTGAAGAAGGCATGGGTGGAGGATCAGATAAATCATGAGGTATATTTGGAAATAATGGTGGAGAACTGGTTGACTGAGAGGCAAAAGGGAATTGATTTTCAAAGAAATGGACATCTCTTGAGACAAAAACTCTTTTTGTTTTTAAGTCAACCAATTTGCAACATTTCTTCCCTAGAGGGTACCCCAAAAACACACAAGCTACAGCCCTAGGTTCAAACTTAGCTCTGTTTTGGGAAAGAGTGGATGCATAACAAAAACACCCAAAACACCTTAAGTTGTGATATGATGGTTTTCCCCCAAAAAGAACCTCATAAGGAGTCTTTCATTTAAGAACCCTAAAGGGTAATCTATTGATTAAGTGTGTTGCTGTCAATGTACTGTCACCCCAATAGGCAATAGGCAAATGAGATTGAAATATAAGGGCTCTTGCAAGTTCTAACAAATGTCTATGATTTCGTTCTACTACTCCATTTTGTTGGGGAGTCCCCACACAAGATGTTTGATGTAAAATTCCCTGTGATCTCAGGTAGAGACCTTTTAGAGTCCCTTTTCCCTAATTCTAGAGTATTGTCAGACCTTATGCATTTAACCTTTCTACTAAACTGCCTTTCAATCATGATTAAAAACTCTTTGAGGATAGGAAAAACATTACATTTAGAACTTAATAAAAACACCCAAGTACCTCTATTATAATCATCTACTATAGTAAGAAAGTATCTATATACATCATAAGTACATGATTTATATGGACCCCATGTATCAATATGAATTAAATCAAACACTTGTTGGGAATGAATCTGGCTGACTGGAAAAAACAGTCTAGTTTGCCTTGCTTTAGGACACACATCACAAACATGCTCAGAATTGAAAGAAGACTGAATGAAACTGAAATTTTTCATTACTGAATATGGCACATGCCCCAATCTTACATGCTAAAGATCCACAGTAGAAATTACATTTGCATAAACTAGAAAAGAAACTGAAAATGACTGAGAAATGGAATTGCTTCCTTTTTGAAAAGAAACTACATTGCTTTGTGACACAACTTCAGACTTAGTACTAGTGGGTTGCAAGAGATACAATCCTTCTTTCACCTCATCAAAAACTTGAGTAATCCTCATTGAAGGGTCATGTAAGATACATCCACTAGTAGTAAGTAACACATGACACTTGTATTGACTACACAACTTATGAACAGATAATAAGTTGTACTTAAAAGCTGGCACATGAAGCACATTATTGAGAGTTATCTTAGGTAGAATGGAGACACTTCCTGTATGAGTCACTACTATCCTGAAAGAGTTAGGCAAAGTGATAGATATAGGTACAGGAAGAGGACTTAGAGAAGTGAAAGACTTGGAATCAAAACACGTGTGCTCTGAAGCACCTGAATCAATGATCCAAGTGCTGGAATTGAAAACTGAAAAACATGAACCAGAGTAATGTAAAATTGTACCAGCATTTGCTCCTACATTGAATCCAGATGTAGAGGTATTTCGTTGCCTCATTTGGACATCCCTTGTTACTTGTTCAACCAAATTAGCATACTGGTCCTTGTTGAGATACTGGCCAAAATTATTTTCATAAGCAAAACTGTTTCCAGGAATAGCATTGCTTCCATTAGCTTCTTTTTGTGAATTGTGAACTCCCTCAGTTTCAACACCTGCAATCACCCCATTTGCTTTGTTTGGATAAAAATTAGACTTAGTGAACTCAAAATCATCAGGAAATCATATAAGTCTATAACAATTATCATCAGCATGTCATGTCTTCCCACAATAAGTACAAGTGACATTAGGATTATACTTGGTTCTCCTTGGTTTTCCCTTTAATGCTCCTTTTCCATTTCTTTGATTGTTGTTAAATGTAAATTTCTGTGTTGGATTTGTGTTTCTCATTTCCTGATTCATAATTTTTTTATTGAATTTTCCTTGAGGTGTTGCCATGAAGGCTGCAGATTCAGCTGACAAAGTTGAATGGACATATACTTCCCTCTGATTCTCATCCTGAAGTAGTAGGGAGTAAGCATGATCAATATTTGGCAAATGATTCATCATCAAGATGTTTCCTCTTGCTTGTGCATACACATCATTAAGCCCCATCAGAAACTGGATCAACTTCTGATCTTCTAGGGATTTCACTAATCTAGTTTTCCTTTCACATGTGCACACACAAGTACAAGATATGGTGTGATTAAGAGAGTCCAGTTCATCCCATAGTCGTTTGAGTTTGGTAAAATACCTTGTTATGTCACTGTTAGCTTGAACCAGAACCAGACCTGAGAGTTCCTTTTGTAAATGATATAGCTTAGCACCATTAAATCTACCAAACCTGTGCTCCAGGCTATTCCATAACTTCTTAGCTGTCTTGGAATAGATAGCACTGTCCCAATGTCCTTTATAATGAATTAAGCAACCATGATATCACCATATCATTACAGCAGCTCCATTGTTCATAATCTACTGCATTCAGATCTGGTGCTTTACATGTTCCATTAATGAATCCTAATTTCTTTTTCGCAGATAAGGCTATTAGAACTCCTCTTCTCCAACCTGGAAATCCTCTTCCATCAAAGACTGAATTGACAATGGTCATTCCAGGTGAATCAGAATGAGCAAGGAAGTAGGGATGATTGTTATTGAGTGTGGTGTTGACCTGAGGAGTAGCAACCTGTTGAGTGGTGTTTTCTCCCATTTTACCGTTAGCTTAAGAGAGGATTGAAAAGAAGATTGGATCGAGCTAATGCTCTGATACCATGAAAGAATTTGAGCAGAAGGATTGGGAAATTTTCTGATGTTGTATTTCCTCCAAAACTTGGTATTTGTACAAGTATTTACAACTAAAATTAAATGAAAAGTAAATAAAAGAAAATAACCAACTATACACTTATCGCTCTTTTATTTGTACAGAATTAACAAACTTATTCCTTCACATGTTTATCACGTGAGTTGAGCTTCTTGGAAGCTTCCCTTTTCTGTATAGGTGTCCTCTGATCCAATGGCCATGATCTCATCTTTGTATCTCTGATCAAAGACCCTAATTGTTCCACATCAGCTTCAGATTTATACTTTGATTTGGTCGAGGAAGCATTTCTCTTGTCTGAAATTTGAGGCTTCCTCTTCGTTGTTTCTTCTCCAATTCTTGCAACGTTTTCTTCATTCAAAGATGAGGAAGATGATGGATCTTTGTCAATAGGAAATTGGATGTTTCAGTTAATGGTTGTCCTATTAGTGTGGTTTTCTTTTGTGTCTCTACCCGTTGGAGTTTATTCTGAATTTATCAAGCTAGGTTCTTATTTTCGTTGCTAATTAATCAATCTTATTTTGCCTAGCTTGAGATTGTTTTAGTTATGTTCTCTGTTTTCATCTTTGTATAATGGAGTATCAGTTCTCAAAAAGAATGTTTTTTTAAAAAAATAAAATAATTGATTTTAACTCTTCATGTGACAGGTTAAAACAACAAGATTAATAAAAGACATTTTGGTATTTATGATAAATCTCTAATTTAAGTTTATAAGATTCAATAGTCTTTTTTTACACTCCCTCTGTTCTGTAATCAAAATCAAAACATGACAAACAAACTAAATTGCGAGAGGCTGTTAATCATTTTATTTCTACGTCGAAAAAATCAGGTATACACACTCCTTTAGGCATGACTCATGAGATTAATGAGAAACTGACGAATCAACTTCTAAATGGTGTATTTTTCAACTTTTAATTGTGACCGTTCTTACTTTTTTTTAAAAAAACAATTCCTAGAGATTCTTGATTAGTGTACCTTCTTTTACTTTGGTCGAAGATGTGACCTTCTATTGAATTATTATTCAATGCCAACTCTTTGAATTCTCCATTCTTTTTTAGATTAGTGTAGCCGTCGTCTACATGAAATCTATGTCATGAATATGTTGATGAAGAAACTGCAACTATTTAAGCATATTACCTTCTCGACCATCCAGAATACACAACTAAAAAAAAACATTGCAAGTAGAGCCAACCAAAATGACGACTACCAAATTGAGCATGAAACTTCTGATCGACACCAAGGCTGGCAAAGTCCTATTTGCTGAGGCTGATAAGGATTGTGTTGATTTCCTCTTTCACATTCTCTCATTGCCTGTGTCGACTGTCGTTAGACTTCTTAAGGAAAAAGGAATGAATTGGTGCTTGCATAACCTCTACAAACGCGTAGAGAATCTCAATGACACTTATATGAAGTCGCATGAAGCCAAAAATATCCTTTTGAAACCTAAGTCTTCAATTGGAATAACATCTTCTATCCCTCTTCAATTGCTTAATGACTTTCCTATCACTCAAACGGCTCCTAAGAATTATAAATGTCCTAATTACTCCTGCTCTTATGCTACCAGTGACCCTTGTGCTTATTGTCCATATTGTGATGACGAGGTGGTTAGTAGGTCGCCGATTAGTGTTGCTCCAACAGCAGCTACAAGCACGGGTTTTGTGAAGGAGGTAGTGACGTACATGGTGATGGATGACTTGGTGGTTAAGCCTATGTCCACCATCTCTAGCATTACACTTCTTAACAAGTTTAATGTCAAGGATGTTGGCGTCTTGCACGAGAAAGTTGTACATTTTGGAATGGAAGAGGTAAACATTTCAATTTCGATTTTATTATATTACACTACCAGCACCTAAGTGTTCTTAATGACTAGAGAATTCCTATTATTTTGCAGGCGCTGAAGTTGCTGAAAGCATCTTTCGAGTCGAAAGCAGTTCTGACTAATGTTTTCATGAGCAGCATACAAGCGGAGAAATAGAGTCATATTAAACATAATTGAAGTTGTTGTTTTAGTTTAATTACTTTTTAATGGTTTCCTTTTGTTTCATGTCCCGCTAGCTTTGATTTATGAGTTGTAGGTTCAGCTATATATGAATCTTAGGAGTACTAATTTGTCTGGTTTTGAGATTATTGTTGTTAATTTGTTCTCTGCTTTTACCCCGTTTTATGGAGTACCTATTTATTCAATCACTTTGGTTTAAAATGTACAGTTTCATTTGGTATGACTTTGTGTTAAATCGATTGAAGTATGCTGTTATTTAGATGAACTTATTGCTGCTATAGGTAAATATGAAAGAAAATGTGAATGCAAAGGACAGTAAGAAGAAAATCCAGGTTGGAGATGAAGCATTGGATTCTAATTCAAAAGGTTGTACTCCTCCTTCCGTCCATGTTTGATTTCGTACACCTCTTAAATGTACTTCTTTCATCTATTCGTATTTGTCCATTATTGATTTGACACACCGTTTATTAAGATCTAATATAGCATAATGGATGAGGGCACATGAGGAGGCAGAGGTATTTCCTCTATTGTGCCGTACTACTACAGGTACAGCATTAATGTCTGTATTGTTGAGGTCGGTATGCTAAGATTTAAAGAGATTTCAGTTTCACTATCTCTTTGCCTCATGTGGATGTGGTTTGGGTTTCACTCATTTACTGTAACACCACTTGTTTCCTTTTTAATTTTCACATGCAACTGCCTCTCCAGTTCCTCTCATTATCTGAGAATATAAGATACATGTATTTGACCGCATTACTTTCAAGAACGACAAATCTCCATATGATAAATAGATTCATTTTACTAGTTCGTTATTACGAAAGTAGGATCCGCAACCATAATCCTATACTTGTTACTGTTGGAAAAATGACAAAATCTAACCCTTCTGATATTACAAATGTCTGTTTCAAATCTAGAATTCGTCTTGGTTTAAGAATGAAGGAAGAGATGTCTAATTTATTTATTGGCCACTTCTTTTAGGTAAATACATTTATGTCCAATTGGCAAATTGTGTTAATTGAATCCTTCATCTGTTTTGCATTTATTTGAGGCTCTGCCATCATTCTTCAACTACCATTCCCTTCAACTACTAAGCAGTTACAATTTTTCTTTTTACATCCTTTGGCACAACCCCAACACCCAATATTTATGCTTCTACATTTAATGCTCTCAACGGCCAATAGGGAAACTGTAAATCCTGGATTTATTACTAATAAACAATTGTTACCTTTTTGGCCCTATTTATACTCCAAACCTTCCACTATACTTTTCATCAAGCACCACATTTACTTCTATACTCACAAAGTATACTTTGCTCTCCCATTTTCACTAAGAAAATCAAGCATGGCCAAGATTGTTTCAATTCTCCTTTTGGCCCTCCTTGCCATTTCCATGCTTGCTAACACTGTTATGGCTGCAAATGGCAAACACCACCATGCTGTAAGTTAACTTTTTCTTAATTATTGAATTTTCACACTTTCTGTAACCCTTTGTTATCTAATATATACCTTTATTGTGACAAATTATCTGTTATCTCAGAAAAAGTATGGACCAGGGAGCTTGAAGCCCTCGCGTAAGTATTTCTCTTTTATTTCACTCTCCAAAAGTATGAGTATCAAAACATCTAATGTTTATAAGCGGCAGAGAAATGTACCTAAATAGCTATAAATATTGGATTGTTAACTCATAAACTTTAAATCTTGAAACAGCCTGTATAGTTTATAAGAGAGAGCTTTTTAAGTGTTGATTGTTTTTTGTTCTTTTGTATTTTACCAGAATGTCTACCACAATGTACGAGGAGGTGTAGCAAGACACAGTACCACAAGCCATGCATGTTCTTCTGCCAAAAATGTTGCAACAAGTGTTTGTGTGTTCCACCTGGTACCTATGGGAACAAGGCTGTTTGTCCTTGTTACAACAACTGGAAGACCAAGGAAGGAGGACCCAAATGCCCTTAAATTACTTTCTATTTTCTTCATCTAATATGTCTACCTAATCTTCTTGTTTTTTTTAATCTATTGCACTTTTATCTAACCCAAGTGGTTATATATATAATATGACCATATTTCCAGTTTGAATGGAACAAAAATATTACTTGCATTTAATGTTTATACTCTTGCTAGAAAGTTTAATGTTCCTTTGGACCAAAAGTTTGGTGTGGCCAATTATTTTGGTTAATAAGAGATCATGTCTGGCCAATTATTTTGGTCTACTGTTCTGTTTTTCTATTTCTACAACAAAATTAGGGTAAATTTCACAAATACTCACTCTAATTGAAAATTAAATATCGTCATGACATATGCAATTGCTGGTTTACCTATGTTTTTCATCTTCTGCTTTTAGAAAAGGGAAAAAGGACATAATACTTTACGTATATATATACCTTTGCCGACAATTTTTTAGGCTGTATATACCCTCAACCCAAACGGAGGGACACGTGGCATCATCCTAGCATGCATTCGATTTTAATTTATTTACCTAAAATTAAAATTACCCACTCAACTATCCATTTCTAAGATCCAATTAAGACCCAAATTAAAAATATGTTCCCAAAATCGCCAGATAGCAGCCTCCAAATTCGTCAGTATGCCAGCGTTTGAGATTATTATTCTACTGTGTGATCCAACTGAGGATTTTAACCTCAAATGCATTGTTCTCCCCCCTTCAAAACATCTTGTTCTCCACCTCTAATCTATGCATTATTCTCAGTTGTTGCAAATTTGTGGGAAATTGTTTTTGTTCTCCAGTATTGCAATCTGTGGGACATATAATTTCGTATGGATCGTTCTCCACCCTCTAATCTTAGTTTTCCAAAAGAAAAATTGAATCAGTGGAATCGTTTATTAATCTCTTTTGATAGCCGGCGACGGAGCTTCGACATGTCAATGGAGCTAATGCAAAAAGAGGTGTCACCCCATCGCTAGCCTAACTCGTCAAAAGGACCTAAATGACATAGAAGAACACCACCAAATTGTATTTGAAGGCAGCGCCACCCTTGATGGTTCTCAGTCACGACAACGCTGCCGCATCATGCCACCAAAATGATAATTGACAATGCAATTATGTGGGAAATCATCTCAGCAACACTAAACGTTAAAAGCCTCAATCGAATCACAACAGGGCTCGACGAATTTGGAAATTAGGATTTGATGTTTAAGTTGGGTTTGGAGTTTAATTCGGGTCTTAAAAATGGATAGTAGAGTGGGTAATCTTATTTTTAGGTAAATAAATTAAAATCGGATGAATGCCTAGGGTGATGTCATGTGTCCCTCCGTTTGGGTTGAGGGTATACACAGCCTAAAAAATTGACGGCAAGATTATATACGTATAACGAAGGATATACACACATACCATTTATGATAGTTCGGGGGTATATTTATTCTTTTTCCCTTTAGAAAGAAGCCAATAAAAAAGAAGCAGCACAACAACCTGACAACCGAGAACATAGAATTTCCCAACAGCTTCCCTTCAGAAAATAACCAAAAAAAGAAACAGATTTTGCATCTTTCCTCATTAATCTTGGTATAGGTTCAGATCCTCTCCTCACTACTCTTTTGTCATATATTGTCAAACTCTCTATAACAACATTGTCTGTTCAGATGTGTTTTGATTGCTATGGAGAACATATAATATAACATAACATGAAAATAGGTAGCAAAAAGACTTGGTTGTTACAGAGAGCGGTTGTTTCCTGCTAAAATCACAGTGACAGAACACAAAGTTGTCCTCTCTTCTGGAGGATTACAGTAGTGCAAACATTACACAAAAATGGAAGCAAAAGGCATGGCAAAACTAAGTCACTTGAGAAGAATAAATGATATTGATGACAGTAATCGACTAATGTGATGTGAAGATATGGTATCTACACAACTGAAGCAACGATCTGATAAAGTTGTAACTGACCCTGGAGGCTAAGATTTCCACGCCACCTAGTGGATGCAATGTTTTGATATGTACAAACATAACAAAATAGGAAATTTGGAGCTTTTGCGTCTCTCGATGAAAAGAAAAGATACAGTGGGTAAATGATTAAAACAAAACGAGAAAAAATCTTTCCCCATTATGTAGCTTACCATCTGTACAATTAACTTATGGAAACAGAGAAAGCTGTTTATACTGGTTGTAGATGAGGAGTTGTTGCCTGTCCTGGTGTTGTCGAAGGTTCTGCGGCCGGTGCAGGTCCAGGTGCGACTGTGACATGCAAACCCCTATGCTGCCCTGACTGCGCCAGGAAAGCAACTTCGGCTGCTGCTAATGCTGCTGCCTCCTGCTTTATCAATGTGAAAAAAGAAAAATCACAAGTATATATTTGACATTTACACACTAACATGTTAAATGAAGTTTATAATTTACACAGTCAACTCACTTAATAGTCTATGAAAATAAAAGATACCTGCTTATCATACGGTTGGATTGGTAACTTGGAAAAATATGCAAGTAACCTACCATAACCATTAGTACAGTCAAGTGTATAAGTTAAATACACCTTTAGATGTCTCCCGTTATTTTTTTTTAAACCTTGAAGTGTCTTATCTACCTACAAGGCATTTATGTACATGTGAAAAAGGACTCTAATGCTGGTTACACCAAAAATGTATGAAAATAAACTGCACCATGAACAACCAGTGGGCATGATTAACTTCTACACAACTAGAACGGGTGGTGAAAATTCTCAAATGTTGAACATGCTCTTAATTTCTATAAAAAAAATTAATCATGATAATGAAATGCTCTGATCGTTATTTGATTCAACCAACTTACACCAGTAGTGAAAAATGGAATTCTGAAATCACAGTGGAACCTCAAATCTCACAGATTGAAAATAGTTCTGATGTCTCTCAGGTGCAAGGTGGTCATTGAATAACTTCCACGATGTATACAACCATTGGTTAAACATGGAATAAGCATGAAGTTTAGAAGTTTATGAATGTACCTAAATATAGCAGCTAATTAACCATTACCACCAAAAGAAAAGCAGAAAAAACTAAGGGACTTAAACGATAAGAGTGACATATTTGGCATAAACACAAAGTGTCAGTAAAATGTGCAAGAATGAAGACAAATGTCAATACAGTTCTGAAAGTTATAAAAAGAAGAGAAAAAGTATATAACCTGTCTTTGCCTGCGACGCTGCAATATACCGACAGCCCAAGCTATAATGTAACAAGGTAAAAGAAAACCGGCAGCACGGAGCAGGAAAAGCTGTGTCAAGAATCAACTAAATCATTAGTCCCACCCGCTGTCTAGAGTAGATGTGTCATAAACTTATCATAGAAAGTAACAAGTAGACTTAAAACTCACTGTATTACTTACCGTGAAAAAGGTGGAAACATCATCCTCATCCTCATCAGCATCTCCAACGATCAGAGCATGCCTCAGTAACAGAAGGGCCATTAACTGAAGGAAAACAGAGTGCATAATTTAATACGGTGAGCAAACAAAGTGAGAAGATAGAAAAACAAATTTGTCACCAAGATCTACTGTTTTTGGCACATCTAAAAGATTCTTCCCTAATCTTCTTCAAGTTTAACATCCATAAACATGTAGGATACATGGCATGCATACTGCGGAAATCTTTAAATATTTAGGAACGAGATTGACACTCATTTCTGATCCCATTGGACAACCAGAAGAAAAATAGCATAAGAAACAAGACAGGGTAATAAGAGGAAAGTGAAGAAAAGCATGCACTCTACCAAGAGACCATTGCAATGACATAATATCATATACTAATACAGATTGCCATTTCAAGGACTTGCTGGAAAATCTTTATTTTTTATTTATTTATTCAAGTATAGCCAGAAATATGGTCCTGCCGGGGCTTGAACCCGCAACCTTCACAAGCATGAGGGTATAAGTAATGATGGGTGTAGAAGCTTGTTTGTCATCTATACAAAGGGTGGATGAGTTAATATCTATCTTTTTTTAATATAAATAATGTTTTCTCTTACATATCATTACTAAAATATGCCTCCAATGAGATGAAAATCCCCGTTGTATTTTCTCTAAAGATGGAATCGGCCCAAAAATGCAATCTTGATAAAATTCTACTACCAATTCAACTGCACTCTACCATCTCAGAGCTTAATGTGAAAATTCATTAATCACACTACCAATGTGACTCCCACCCTCCTCTCTCTCAAGAGACTTTTAATCCGTTCATGTACATACCAGCTAGAAGAACAATTTTAATGCATGTCCAACATCACACTAGCCACTACTAAGCAAAAGAAGTTTGCACTGCAATAAAACAAAATGAATTAACTACACAATAATTCAGTTGCTTACAATCAAAGCGGCAGACCGACAAAATGCAGCTCCACTAGCATTTGAATCTGCATATTCATCATAGTCAGCCTCTAGAAGACGGCGTTCAGCAGCAGCCATTGCAAGAAGTCGAGGATCATGAAAGTCGACCTGAGTGCCACCCACTGTCCAACCTCTACATAAGCCACATGGTTGAATTTATCATTGACAGATAAGACAGAAAAGAAGTTTTTCAGCATATAATGATTACAAAAGGATGTGCTGTTTATGTTTCGAGTGCTACATGACCCCAGAAGCATAGAAACACTGTCTGGATTTTATTGAAAAAAAACTAGAAAACCACTCTTAAAAAGGGGAAAAGAATGAAGTTGAGGGAAAAATAGCCAGAACAATCACTTACCACAGGCAGAAGTTACTAACGACAAAAACTGGCTCCAAAGTAATGGTTCCATCAGATTATGTTACAAATTTTAAGTAACAAGGACAAATTATGCATCAACAGTGTATATTGGGGAAAACTAAGCTACCCGGACATACCTGATGTCAATGGATGTATCTTCAGATTGAGGAGGCGGGGGCCGAGCAGTATAGCCAGGCTGATAAAGCTGCAGGTTAGACACAAAATTTTCTAAGTTTGGTAAGCCTGCCAGCTAGATAGAAATATTTCCGCGTGTAGCTGAACTAAAACTCTTTCAGCAAATATTCACTGGCATTCCAAATTTGTGATAAGTATCAATGCCCTTTGTTTTTTATTAGTTGTATCAATGTCCTATATTTCTGAAGTAAAAAAATAAATAAACAGCTGAATTGCTGCGTAGGGATAAGTGACACACTCTACCGTCAGGAAAGAGTATTGAGGAGGAAAGTGCGAGCACATAAAGGAAATATGATTGTCTATACTCTCAGCTGGTGGTCTGGTACAGAGTCAATTATGTTATCTCACCTAGACACCTACCCTCACTCTTTTATGGCTCAATTGTCTTACACTGGTTTTGGTATGGGGAGAGGCAAAAGGTTAATCATCATACTCAATAAAACAATGTAAATAGAACACACATAGGAGTACCTGATGGCAAATCTCGCAAGTTATATCTCCCTTCTCATCACACCATCGTTGAACACATTTTCTATGAGCATACTGGATTGTAATAAAAAAGAATAGTTAGCATACCAATAAAAGCTCATATAAGTACACAAAATAATTGTTGGACATTGCAACACAGAGATAAATAAGCTGTGACAGTGAAGTACACAAAATAATTGTTGGACATAGTGACAGTGAAGTAGACTAGAATGCTTTCAACTTTGTTGAAGAGGATAGAAAACTCAAATATCAAGCCTCTGTGGAATGTTGAATCATTCAAATCTTAAGTTCTTGAGAAAAAATGTATCAGGGATTAGCAAATTTTAGGCTTTAGCTGTAAAAAATGTGATTGACATAATTATAAAAGCATAAGCAACTCATTGAACAAGAAGAGAACTAAAATTCACCAACTTCACAAAGATACCTTCAAGCTGCCACTGCAACCACAAGGCATCTCCAAATTTTTCAAGCTATCTTCTTCCTGGCAAATCCGACATTCCACAGTCTGAAGTAATGGCTCTTCTTCATCTCCAGCTCTTGGATCTTCGTTCTCTTGAGCATCAATACCTGAGGACGTACCAACTGTCTGAGTGACAGATGTGCCTCCAGAGAATTCTGTATGCTCGGGCCGTGGCAGAGAGTGCAATGATTCGGGTGTGATAAGATGGTCAACACGCAAAACCAAATGTTCTTCCATTAGAAGTTCACCAACTTATCCTAAGATCCTCAAACAACGTCAGCCATCTCATATGACAAAAATATAAGAGGAAAAATTCAGACACTCACTAAGCAAAAGAAGATTCTCTAACCATCACATTTTTACAGACTACTAGAGATACTGGTTTTAGTGAATTTGGTATACTTTAGTGTTGTATAGTTTTGCTTTACCTTTGTATAGCTTTGCCCTAAGTTAGCAACCTATGTTGCCATCTTAAAAAACGAATCTTGCTACTTACTAAAATGGCCATCACATGTCAAGAGAAAGGAATTTGAAAAGCATAGGATGTACTTCCCTTTAATTTCCTATTAACAAGGTTTACGCTGTTCTCGTTTAGAATCAAAAGTCCAGAATGCCACATTAAACATGCAAAGAAACTGGATCTCCTAGTTTAAATTCGCAAACATACATTCTCACTACTAAAGAACAGCACTCTTGAACAGAAAATTAGAGTTTGAAACCTAACATCAAATTGACCTATAAAATAAGTTCAAAAATTCAACCCAAACTCTGAAGCAAAACGGTTAAACAAACGCATGAAACAACCTTCTGAGTTCCCTTAGTCCCATTTCCTCTCTTTTTTCTAACAGTCAACAATCTTGACAAAATCAAGACCATACATTTCATGATAGAACTTCTAAAAAGCTTCAAGCTTTGGGCATAAAAAGGATGAAAAAACATCGTTTACCTTCAGTTTCAATAAATCGCAAAAATTATATAACAAGTCAGAATCCAGCGATTAATTAGCTCACCCAATTATAGAAATCTTCCACCAAAGCAAAAAAATTCAATCTTGGACTAGGAACTTAGATTAATGGTTGGAATTTGAGATAACTGAACTGAATCAACTCACCTAAATGTAAAATCATAGACCCCAAACAAAAAAGAGCAAAATTAGGATAAACAACAAATGAAAAGGTACCTGAATATGCAATTCTTGATGGGTTAGCTTTGTGAAAGACAAGCTTAGAAGCTAATGAATATATACGAGTCTTTTTCAGACAAGAAAAGTCGCAGCAACACTTTTTCCTTGTGGGGGTTTGCTTAGAAATTCATGATAAAATTGATATATTTATACTCTTCTAGTTTATTGTAGAAGTCTTTTCTACTCTTCTATATAACATTACATTACAAATCTCGAGGTTTCAGGTTTAAATTTTGAAGAAATAAAATAAGTTAGGTGATTTTTTTATTTGTTTTGATTTTGGTGGACGAAATTATTTGATACTCATTTGAAAGGTAATAGATATTCCATAAAATTATTCAAAAATGATAAAAAAATGATTGGAATATCACAATTACATGGATTTAGAAAAATCACAAATCTTCTCTTTTACCCTTGGTCTTGGTAACGTTCGCCCCAAGCCAAAAGAAAATGACGTTTTCCATAGGGTATAATGGACAAAGTCAATCACAAATTTCAAATTTTAAAAAATGTATTCTCAATATTGGTATTCATATCTAATTAATAATTATTATAAAATTACATATTTTATATAGTTGATGAAATATTAAATGCATCTGTATTTACTTTAAACATAGTCTTTTAATCATAAAAGTCATAAATTAAGAAGTGTTATTTCTCACGTTACAGAGGAGTTTTGAGGCAACATATGTTTTGCATTATTTACTTGGCTACAAATTATTATTATTTTGTAGCAAGTAATTAGTCCTCTTAGTAAAACCTTGGGGAAGAGGTTTTCTTCCAAGAAGAAGCAAACTAGCACCAATAAAAGTCAATGGTCATAAACAAAGACATTAATCTCTTCTAGTTGCTTTGGCTAAAAATGAGCAAGCACCAAGAGGGGAATAAAATGTACCACGTAATTTCATGTTTCTTAGCTCCCTTTTGTACCCCACCCACACTTGCACATAATTGATATAAAAAAAGTCCAATGGTAGCCTAATAGTACTAATTAGAGGAAGAAAAAGGTGGAAAAGTTTGGTATGTATGTTTGGCTTTTAAAGAGTACTTGATGAATTGGTAAAAAGTAAAAGGGAAAATGGGGTGGTTGAGTAGCATGCTCTCTAGAAAAAGTGTTGCTCTTCTTCTCTTCTTCTTCTTCTCTTTTCTTTCTTTGTTTCTCGTGTTTGGTATTTGTATTAGAGTTTGACTAATCTGAAACTCAAACTCAAGACTTCTAATTTAAGGGAGGAACAATCTCCTACACTACACCACATTTATTGATGCATGGTACACTACTCATTAATCTTCTATATCAATTTAGTTTTGTGGTTCTCTTCCCTTTTTTTTTCTTTAAATACTATCTAAAAAAATGTAAATTATTAGTTGCACATCTAAAATATTCTCAAAATAATAATGTAGTTTGATTATATACATTATTGTTTTATCTTTTGTTGTTCTATTTTTGAAGAAGTCATTTAAATTCAATAGTACATAAAATATTGAATATTCATTACATATTAAGGTGATGTATTATGAGTTTACGAGACAAAAAAGCATTTAAACGAAATTTCAAAAAAAAAAAAAACTAAGGTTGAACAACTAGATAAAATAATTAAAGGATTCATATTATGAGTGTGCAAAACAACATTATTTAATCAACAAAAGTTTAAAAGAGAAGATGGAAGGAATGGGGACAACTAGAAGGAAAAAGTTTAGTGACAATATCATAGACTCAATGATGTGTCTTCTTGACCTTATATGTGAGTCATGATAGGTTTTGTTTGCTTATGAGCATCATTGTTATTATTCACGAGTATCACTTTTCTTTGTTGTATCTCTTTAAGATGTAGTAAATTTTATTCAGGTATAACACATAAGTATGTTTTTTAATTTGATTTTATTTTACGTTTATATCTTTTAATTTTTAGTGTACACAAATAGAACGTTAATTTTGTATAAGTTAAATAAATAAACACATATTTTATGTGGCATCTTATATGACAATTTGAGCCCTATGTAGCGTCCTACATATATTATGACACGTAGGACTCATGTGTCTATTTGTTAACTTTATACAAGTTTGAGTGTTTATTTATGCGCACTCAATATTGAAGAACATGAAACGAGACCAAGTTAAAAGTCACATTTATCTATTATGTCTTTTATTTATATGAGTGTCATGTTAATAACACCTATTATTATTATTTTTAGGTAAAATGAGCTTTCTTGTTTTCTTTTTTTCTTTTGTGAAAAAATTATTGTAATCTTCATGATTAGTTTACTATATTTTTCGTCAAGTATATTGGCCAGCATCAATATACAATTCTTTAACTTAAAGAAACGATTTCTTATGAGACATCATGACTAGTTGAGAAATTAAGAATTGTTAATCTCACGTGTGGTTCTTACACTAGAATATTGATTTAGCAAATTAATGATAAAATCTTTTTTTTGAAAATTAATACTCCATATACTATATACTCTTGGTTTAATAATCTATCTATCTATATATATATATATATATATATATATATATATATATATATATATAAAGGAGAATGTTAAACTTGCTTATGTGGCATGCCTCTAAGGGCTAGGAATCTATTTATCTTTTTTTGTGATTTTTTTTGCATATTTTTCATAGTTTAAAATACAAAAAAAAATCACCTAAATATTAAAGATAACCACATTTAAATCTTCCTTTATCAATAGTCATATTTAATTTATTTTATCATTAATGTTGTTAGTTTCTTTTCCTTAATATTTCTCAATTTCTTCTTTTTAGCATTTTAATTTCCTCCCTAAATCCAATTATTACACTATTAACTCTCTTTTTTAATCCAAATATTTCTCAACTTTTACTCTTTTAATGCTATATTTTAATTTGTAAATATACGTTTACTCAAAACTCTTTTGCCTTTTCTTACATTTTATGTTCTGTTCTTTCTTATTTTAATTTCCTCCCTAAATCCAATTATTATTACACTATTAACTC